>JAQFXM010003507.1:0-19973 GCA_034693345.1 Entomobrya multifasciata
CAAAGCATGTGCAAAAAGAAGTAGCAAATTTCATATTCCAGTCTTTCCTACTGTCAGATATAGTGAACTAAAATCCGTTCAACTTGATTATTCCCATTCTCTTGTCTGACTCAATTATATTGGATTGCATGCTTTAATTTTGTATCTTTATGCGTATTGACACGTCACAAGAATAAGTGAGTTCGACTTCCAGACTAAAAGGGCTTCAGATCCGGCAGAAATTGATTATAATGTAAACAGTAATCATATTATTTTTATTATAGTTAAGCATTAATACTTTAGTAGTTTTGTTCGAATCCAAATTTAATGCTTTAGTATGTATTGGAATTCAAATGTATCAGTTTTTACAACTCGCACATCCCTAATAATTGGACGACTCATATTCAACGACCAAATTACATTTTTTCATTCTACTGAAGCTAAAATGTATGATAAATTTAAACAAATAACAAAATTCGTTTCATTTCAGTTGTGAACAATTTATAGTACGTAAGCAGTGTGCATCTAGTATCGGATTGGATTTACGTGTTTATCATATTATTTTGCACAAACAATATTACGATTCAATGTATGCAAACTTGTGCACATGACGATTTTTTATTATCGTGTAATAGGAGCATTTTGATTCCGCTTTGATAAAATACGCAGAACTGAATTTTAAACAAAGTTTCCTGGAGCTCCATTCTTCATCATATGGACATAAAATTAAATGCTAGGGTATCGGCCTGCTTAAACTAAAGTTTAAAATTACAGCTTCCTAACTGCATTAAGGAAATTTGGAGGCATTTAATTTGAAGAAATTTGAGTAAATGGAACGTATTGTATGTCATGGGAGACGAAGACTCACTGATGTCTGCACGCTAGATGAAATTCACTTTGTCAAAAAGAACCATGAAATACTATCACAAATTGAGATATTATGTATCAGCTAACATAATACTAATGTGTTTTTAACTTTTTATTTGCCCATATTAATATGATGTTTTTCAACATTAGTTCACAAGCTATGTGTGTTTTCATCGTGTAGTATGGTTGGTCTCAATGCGTATAGGATTTGGTTACCCGCATAATTACACGAATTCATTCATTTACTATATAAATACTAATACCAGAAACATGATTCAGCAAGGTAGGATTTTTTTAGCAGGTTAGCTATTTATGGCTTTGGAAAGACTGTATGAATATAAATTTGTAGTTTAAAGAAGTTTTATTGCCTTCAGAGTAATCTTTCCTTAAACTTCTTTTCTATGTTTTCAAAGCATATTAAATACAATATGTTCATATATTTTAAAACTGAGAACATCTCATTATTTCTAACTTTAATTATTATGTAGCGAAACCCAACCAGACTTGGGAAGTAATTAATCCAATTTGACTTGACTTGAAATTTTATGTATCACGTCCAACACGCGTCAGCCTTGTGCTCATGCCTGACAAACCTTTTCATAAATCTGTATAAAATTAATTTCCAGAATGCTTTTCTGAAATTGAATGTAAAAGGAATTCGTTCTACCATAGGTACACGTAAGAAAAAATATAAAATTAGTACAAAGGACAGAAAGTTTGTCCTTTCGCAAATTACCTTTCGAAGAGTTGCCAATATGTACATTATTTGGTTTGCATTAGGCTATCTTGAATTCTCGCTAAACAGTTATTGGTAGTTCGTTTCATTCTCCGAGAAATTTTATTTCCATTGATGCAACGTTGAAAAGTTATTCTAACGTATATTACCTTCCAAGACTTTTCATGCCATATTTGGCATTGCATATTATTGCACAATAAAGTAAGAAATTAAATGTTTGAAGCAGACATTATTTGACTAGCGAACATATTATTAAAAGAAATATGTTTTCGACAGTAGATGACACGTAAATTCTATTTTAAGGCATTAAAATATTCGGAGGAATATTTCATATCTGACTACAAACACAACTGACTTTTGTTCCATTATACTGATCACACAACCATTGCACTCTATAAGTCCACATCTGCTGTAGCTTTATTGATTATGTCGTTTGGTTGCGCTCACTCAATATTCGGAAAGCATGGAATAGAGCTACCAAAAAAGACACATGCATTCAATCTCAAAATAAATGTTACACCTACACTTGAACCACTTCCTGGTTGATTTTTCCCTTTATGGAGTTTTTATGACGTGCTCTTGGATAATACAATATTATTGATAAAAGTGTATATTTGTAATGAACCTTTCAAACTTTCGCTAGTTTGACAATATCAAAAACTTTCCAGTTTTTGATAATTTATTAGTATGAAATGATCAGCAATGGAGTGATATATACATATTTGAGTGGGCTAATTTTTTTCATGCATAAGAGCGCATTTACTAAAAACCTTTGAAATACTTTTTTCCAGCACGGTAATAAACATTTATGTGCACACAAGAACTATCCCAGCGCATTTGTCCTGTCTATTTGGTGGTTGAATGAACTAAAATGGTAATTACCATGATGGATATTATATACGAATTTTCAAAGTTTGCTATATTAAAGAATCATTCTGTTTTTAAATGTTTTTAATACATCAATAACGTTTATTTGTTGAAAGCATGTTTAGAGCTGTAGAACTATAAATTTTGTTTGCATTTTTTCCTTTCCCCGGACTCGGTTTCACGATTTTTTTGCTTCTAATATATTTTTAATAACGTGCCACTGTTAAGTTTAAGCATAACCTCACTTTAAACTTAGGTACAATATTTCATGTATTTGGTTCACATGAAATAGCCAATCAACACTATCGAACAACGCATCAACTAACTGTTTCTATAAATTTTTCGGTTAAAACCCAAGTTTTCGTTTTAAAAATGAATGAAATCACTTGAAATGTTGAGGGGGTTTTCCAACTGAGGTATATCGCTAATAGTTTACAAAATTTATGCTGAATATACAAACTGGAATGGAGAGTAGCAGGTATTTAATTTTTTGATGAAAGTGGTACTTTTTAATAACGTAACTGTTTGCTTTATTCAACGATGCATAGCAACTTGAGGATTACATTTTATAAAAACCTTTTTATAATGGCTACCAGAATTAATGTTGAGTGAATATGCTATTTAAGGGCACATTACGATTAATAAGCAAGACATATGATCAATAATGTATTATGATATTAACAGAGTAAAAATAGATTTCAACTTTTACTTCAGACTGATTTACTGTAGCTTTAGAAGTGCTACTATTTGTTTTAGAGGCTTGTATCTTTTACTAGCTCATGGATAAACCTATTGTATACATATGGCTTTCGAACGGTTTGTCTTTTATGCTTTTTCTGTGTGAGGAGAGAAAAGTTGTGGGAAGATACTTTTATATTATTTGGTTTGGCCAAACAATTTTTAATTGTAAAAGTAGAAGCAATGTTTACGGCAAAGCTTAACTTTGGAAGTACAACATGATTTTATTGAATCAACTAAGCTATCAGGAACAAAATTATAAATGTTTTTGTACATTTATATGGTTGTGTAAGGATGCTAATCAAATAAAGTGAAAAGAAATACTTGTGACTTGTCTTTAGAATATGCCCAGTAAAATACAACGTAAAGGATAAATTGGAATAAAAAAGCATAAAATGGGAGTAAAAACATAATGAACTTTTATTTACACAAGAAAGAAAATATATATGAAACTTGTTTGAACAGGCTCATATTGGTAGACAAAAAATCGATTCCACGATATAGTTGATAGCATACGATATTTCTTTGTTCTATTGAAATACATTTTGTTACTACATGGTCTCCTTTTTCTTTGCAAGGCTTAACTACACTAATTTCTCGTACCTTGAAAGGAAAAGTTTCTGTAAAGTAAACCGCACTTGATTTGGCTTCTACTATGATCACTATTGAATTTGATAAAGGTCTTTTATTTGCCATACACAGAAAAAATGAAATGTGAGTGTATTTATTTTGGACCAAATTCACTCGAAGTGGACATGTGGCAAATGTCCACTACGAGATGCTTACTAATTAAAAGATTACAACACAAGAACTAGGTTTGAGAACAAAATGGGAATATATTTATATGTCTAAACTACTTACTTCATGAAAAAAGGCCAACTTTTTGAAATACAACTGTGATTATTGAAAGTTCTTGTATTCTCATGATATATATTATGACGTAAAATAAATATAATTATGATAGCAATGTAAATTTCAGAGATGTGTTTTTACTTTAGATTAAAAAGTTTGCAACAAAATAATTTGATGATGACGAATTCATCTTTCAAAGAAATAAATTGTGCTAATATATTAACACACTGAATTATTTATTTGTTGAGTTTAGGATTTGTCCACACATTTAATTAAATTTTCAAATAGTTACATAACTGCCTATGTTGCTCCTAGACACTTTATAATTACTAACCACACTATAAAGTACATAAAATTTAACACCTAAGAATAGATTCGTTCTTATAAATCAAAAAAGTAGCCAACA
The DNA here is from genome assembly GCA_034693345.1 of Entomobrya multifasciata. Classification (NCBI taxonomy): domain Eukaryota; kingdom Metazoa; phylum Arthropoda; class Collembola; order Entomobryomorpha; family Entomobryidae; genus Entomobrya; species Entomobrya multifasciata. Next base: position 4,446 of record JAQFXM010003507.1, read on the forward strand.
ACAGCATTCTTCACACGAAAGTGTGGTTTCCATTTTAAGTTTTAAAAAAATAATCGAAATAGCATTCAAAATTTAAAACTCGAGTCTATTGCTTTTGATACTTATCCATACTAAATAGTTTGATGCATTTTACATTTGACAATTTTTTTTTTTGAATAACTCAGTTTTATTTGTAGTTTCTATAACTGACGCATAGCATATAAATATGTATCAAATGATTGTACTTGTAAATGTATCAGCACATATGCACCAAACAATGGTGCAAATACTGAAATACTTTTTTACTCTTATGCATACAAATTTTAATGTAAATAACTTTTATGCTGCTGAGTATTGTAAAAATGGATCTTAAGAAAGTTTATAATTTTTTTGCCAATTTTTCACATTAAATGTTTTTTGTTACATTTCTTAAACTCTGTTGCTTTCTTCTCATAATTGCGAACCTCACAGTAGATGATGGCAGCACCGCAGGACTTTTACCGATTGGAACGATACTTGGAAGTCCTACTGAGATCATTCAAGCCATCGAATTTAATAGGCTTCCTAATGTTGCGTCAAGTCCAATGGTAGCCAACAGGTTCATTTTCAGGAGCCTTAATCTGTTGCTTTTACTAATTTGTAGTCCTTCTCTTTTTGACCATGTAACCGTTTTTAAGCCTAATTGCATATTTGATTTATGGTTAAAAGACAAGTTGACTTTCAAGCCAAATATCTGAGGGTTTCTTTGATGCACTTATCCCACTTTCTCCCAATGTTCGTTTTTTAAGCTTGGGTTGTGGCCCATGCTAAATTAAAGTTTGAAAAATTTCAAATGAAAAATCGTAAACAAATGTGGTTTTCAAAAGCTTTGGGTTTAAATTAGAAGTGAAAGTACGTTAGCTTCAGGACGAATACACATGAAATAAAGTAAATATTTCGCTGTCTGGTGAACAACTGAGTCAGCATCTCTTCCTACTTGTGACGCTGATGCTTTCTCAATGAAAGTCAAAGAGATGTAAAAATGCCTCCTTTAGTGTAAAAAAATGTTTTAGTTTGGTAACCAGGATATGTCATCCAGGTAATAACTTCATATTAAAATGATGCTTTGTTATGTTATAGTTCGTGTTCTGTTTGTATTTTTTCATACTTCTATTCTAATATCTGTAAAATTGTTCTACTTACATGTATTTTAGTATTCTTTTGTAAAAAAACTTTAACCTTTGATTCCTCAAAACGTCTTTGAAATATAATGGTAGTAGCGCATTACCTGGTTATTAGTTTATTCTTATGTTTTTGTTGTCACAAATATGTATTGTTTCTGTTGACATTGAATAAATCACATACAAACACACAACATTGGACAAAGTAGTCTGAGGCCTTTTTTGGATATAATGTAGATTAAGAAATCTTTATATTGCTATAAAGCTAAATATTGCTCATATGTACATATCCTATGAACCAACCTTTGTTTTACTGATAAGGATATTATCCCACTTACTAGAACGCAAACAGCTTGACAAATATATTAACTAGTGCAATTTGAAACCGAGATTACGAAAATAAAACCTAAAATCCCGAATGGTCATTTCAGGAGAAGCTACGTTTATAAATTTAACCCAGTAAAACAGTTCTGCTGATGAGAGCAGCGCAGAAAAACTGCATTTTCCGTACCCTATTGACCGTGCTTTCTGCCGCTCTTTCGACTAGGTTTGACTCTTTAAGACCTATATAACTCACAAAAAGGGATTATTTTCATAATAGGTTTATGCTTTTGTCATTTTCAGAACATTGTCTCCGAGAACACCATTTTTATGCAGTTCGCTCAGTCGCCATTATTGTTGGATGAAGGAAAATCAGTCAAAATCTGTTTGTAGTATTAACCGTAAACAGGAAACAAAGTATTGAATAAAATTCAACTTATGCATGTCATATATAAATGTATTTAAATTATGATAATAGAAAATTCCACTATTAAAACACATAAAATAACAGTATGGTTCTGATATTCTCTACAGAGTAAATCTTCGGGAAAAAACGACGTTAAAGTTCTACGGGTACATATTATGGAGCCTCTGTTGGCTGCCATCTGTCGTTTGATGTTTCTGGGTTAAGTACTTGATAATCTTATGGAATTAATTTTGTTTACTTTTAGGCACGAATTTCAGTGCTGACACTAATTTACTAAGCTTATAGTCTATATAGGCTCTACTTATGCCTAGTTCAACAAAGACTATATCTGAAATATTATATTTCCATGCTTTCAACAAGGTACTTTCTACTTAATGACTTATTTTGCATAGATTATTTACTGATTAAAACTTATTAACTCTTAAAATCGTTAACGTCCAAAAGGAATAGGAAAAATATCAAAAATTCAATATATGCTAATTATACATTTAGTATAAAGTCGTTTTCATTTCCATGTAAAACTTAAATGACAAATGTCTAGGTCTCTTCAAATGGATGCAAAAACTGTCACATGTTAAAAAACCTTTTATAGAAAATAAACTAGTGCGGTCATGTTTCCTGGTACAAAAATACTTAAAAGCATGTGAAATGTACACATCTAAATGCATGAGTCTTTATATAAATTTTAGTCACGTACAACTTAATAAACTGTCAATAGTCACGTCAACTTAATAATAATAGCACAGTCACATCGTTTATGTGAAACGTATATACATATACAAACAACAAGTCACTAACATTTCGAAAAGTCCTATATTTCTTCTTGTGTAAGTAAAATCATAGACTTGGAAGGGAAAAATACAATTAAATAATAAATCCTTCATTGAACTTGTCGATATGTAGTCTAAAAATGGGAAATCGGTTAGCTAAAAAGCTAGTGTAAAGTAATGAAAAACAACACGTAAGAAAACACAGGAAGGAAGAACGATAACAAAGGAGCATACAGCCAACAGCCAAGGTAGCCACGATGAAAGAGCAGGAAAGACGTCAAGCAAGACGTTTCGTTCTTCTTGGAACTCATGTCAAAAATTCTGAGTTACAAAAGAGTGTCAGAACCATTATTCCAAAAAATCGCATTTGACACAACGTTTATGTGCTAAAAATACTTCAAGCATGTAATAATGTCACTTTCTTTAAAGGCTATTCCAAATATATCAGCATAATATATTGCATATCACTGTGTTGTATTATAGTTTGCGAAATTTACAAAAGTAAGAAAAATCAGCAAGTTGGAATGTTCATCAAACGTAAAATGTAGCAACTTCACACAATTCGTGAGCAGGCATAAAAGCAACCATCACTAGGTTTGAAATAATATTGAAATGAGGTTTCTAGAGTTTTTGGACTTTTAAGTTTTTCGTTGTAAACAAACGTTGTGTACAATAACACAACACTTGAGGAACTAACACACTTGGGCTTCATTGCTACTAGTCTAAAGTAGACCAAGACATCATTATTTTGATTGCGGTTTTATATTTGCTGTCTATGAATTTGTCAAAAGAATCTGTTTTTTCTTCATAAACTATAAAATATGCGGCAAGTAATTTTCTCAATGTACTTTAATAAATTAATGTTATTTTAGAAAGAAAAAAGAACAAAGCATCAACTTCCGCATCCCTTGGAACTATTTGTATTTGCTTATATTAATGTGATTTTTTCAACAAAAATGAACAAGCTCTGTGTTTCACCTAAGTGAGTTTGGTTTTAGAGTGAGATATGGTTTGTCTGACTGCGTGGAAGATTTTACTATTCTCATATCTACACCAATTCATTCATTTACTATGTAAATACGAATACTGGAAGTATGATTCAGCAAGGCAGATAATTTTTCGGCAAATATTTGGCTATGGGGTCTCATATTTTTTAATGGCTTTCAAAAGACAGCTCTGTGATTAAATACTCGTAGTTTTATGTAGTTTTATTCCATTCAGTGCAGAAGCTCCTAATATTTTTTATAGCTTACCATATACAATATCTACATATATTTTAAAATTGACCATTTGTTATTATTCTTTATTTGAATTACTCTCAAAACTTTTATTAAGCAATTCACCTTAAGCAACCCGAGTCGAAATTAGTATTCATATATATGTATATATTTTTATATGTATAATCGTAAAATTACTAAATAATTCAATATCACAGGTTTAGACAAAAAAATGCCTTATAGACCGTTTGACTTTTAATTTTCTCGTGTGATTTAATGCCTGTCAGTCTTGTTAACATTCCCAACATTTATTTCGATACACTTAGATATAATTAAGTTCCTGACGGAACATAACATTTTAAATTGAATGTAAGAGACGTTTGAGTTATCATAGGTATACGTAATGAATGACATCAAATTATTACAAAGGATAGAAAACTACTCCTTCCAGCAATCCAAATAGTTTTCTTAAAGTTGCTAATATTTGAATTATTAAGTTTGCAAAAGGCTTTCTCGTATTACCGCGAAACAATTATTGGCAGTTCGTTCTATTCTAAAAAGTGTTGTATTTCCATTAATGTAAGTTCTAAAAACTATTAAAAATATTTTACTTCTAAAAAATCTTTCAATACCTTCTCTAACATTTCACGCAAATATACAATGGAGTTAGAAATTGAATTTTCAAAGCAAACGATATTTGTCTAGTGAACATATTGCTACATAAAATGTTCCTGGCAGTATTTGACTTAAAAATTCAATTTTAATGCATTAAATAATTGGAGACATATTTCATATTCGACGACAAATATAGCAGATTTTTTGTTCAAATGCACTGTCGACACGATTGTTGCATTTTACTCAAGTCTACTCCAGATATGTGTAGATTAAAGTTGTCTTTAGGTGTTTCTCAATATTCTAAAGTAATATGTTATAGCGTTATTTAAAAAACATACGTATTACATGCTAAAATAAATGCATCCACGATTACATTTTAGTTGGCTTTCCCCTACGAGTTAAGTATGAAGATCTCTTGGGTAATGTATTTTTATTGATGCACGCGTATATTACCTATGTACTTGTGAATGCTTCACTGGCTCCACAATATCAGCAATATAGCAATATATACCTATTTAAGTGGGAGCATGCATGTTTGTATATAGAAAAGTTTCGCAATACCATTTCGAATACGGCAATGCAAATTGATTCACATTCACATATAGAATATGTTTCAGCCATATTCGCTCGTCTATCTTGCTATTGAATGAAATCAAATGGCAATCATCGTCATTTATATTATATGAGAAATTTCACCACTTGCAGTTCAATATAAGTGTTCTGCTTTCAAATGTTCTTCATTCTAAACCTAATAAGGCTTAATTGTTAAAAACATGCTTGGAGCTTCCAAATTATAAATTTTATTATTGATTTTTTACCTTCCCTGGATTAATTTTTAAGAGGTTGTTTGCTTCTAATGGGTATTTTGTCAGCATCTTGCTTTTTAGCTTTAGACATAATATTGCCGTAAAATAGGGACAATGAATGGTTTCTTTGATTGACATGAACTGCAAAAATACTTATATCAACTTTAGCCTCCATTCTAGTCCTAATGAACATCGCATTAACTAAATGTTCATATTTATTTGAGGTTTAAATCCTAGGTTGCATAGAAACGGAATGAAATCGCATAAACTGTTGAGGGACTATTCAAACTGAGATTTGTGAACATGTAATGAATCACTATCAGCTTAGAAAGTTGATAGTGACCATAGAAACTGGAATATATGGTAACAGAGATGTTTTGATAAAATAGATCCGTTTCAAGGACGTAACACTCTAATTGCTTGTCTCATTCAACCATGCATAATGCCTTGAGTGTTACATCTTGAAATATTACAAACTTGCTACCGGAAGTAATGTCCAATGAGTATGTTATATCATGGTGTTTTATGCTAAATAATTACGATCTCTTGTCGATAATTAATTATGATATTAACAGCGTCAAAATAGATTTTAATTTACACTTGAAACTTGTTTGCAGTAGTTTTAGGAGTGCTAGTATTTTTTAGATTCTTGTTTTAATGACTAGCTCAGGAATCAAATCATTTGCATTTGTGTGACATTTGAACGGTTTGTAGTTTATACTGTTATCTTTACAACTCAAAAGTTGTAGGAAGGTACACGTATATAATATGGCCAATTAAGTTTATGATATAAACAGAATCATTGTTAATTTAAGGAAAAGGTTTGCTCTTGAAACAGAACATGATTTTATTGAACGAACAGAGCTCTCAGGAACCAAATTACAAACGAACGCAAATTTTTGTGGTTGCGTAATGCTCTTATGGAATGTATTAAAAATAATTACTCATCGACTTTCTTAAGAGTTTGAACATAAAATTTGTAAAAAAGCAGCATGTAATCGGAATAAATAAATAATAAAGTTTTATTTAGATAAGAAAGAAAATATTTTTCCTACTGGCTTTTAGAGACTCATTGTGGTTGATAAGAAATCGTTTACTTAATATATTTGAACGCATAATATCAGGTTAAAAACTTTTTTACTACTTGGTTCCTGTTTTCTTTGTAAGACTTTAAATAGTAATTTGCTACGAGTAAAGTTTTTTTGTTCACTAAAAACAAAACATTGTTGTAAAGGAAACTGCAGTTGATTTTGGTACTCTCACGAATATCTATTGAATTTGATCATTTTTATTTTAGTTGCTAAAATACACGAAAACTTGAAATGTAAGCTTGATTTTTGACCACAATGGCTCAAAATGTTCACGTGGCAAGTCAGGATAGGATGCTCATAAAACAAAATTTGTTTACAACAACGAAATAATGTTTGGAAAGAAATCACTTTTCATTTGTATGTTTAAGCTACCTATTTTTTGAACGAAAGGACAAATGTTTTGATTTAATTACAATAATTACGCCCGCTTTGTCACGTCACCTGTATGGGTAGCTTGAAGCATCTCAACTTTCAATTGAATGCCTATCTGTTGAAATAAAGTTGGAGCAAGTGCATTCTAATAAAGTATGGTAATATGAACTTTGTGATTCTTTAGAGATAACTTGTGTTAAGGTGGAACGAATTAAGTTGTTATGAGAAGGCTTTTTTACTTTTAATTCAAGAGTTTGCAACAAAATGATTTGATGTTGGCGGATTGATGTTTAAATAATGTAAATCGTTTTCTAACATAAGGTTTTCAGAATTTATTTATTTATTATTTAGGTATAATATCAATACGCACATTTAATTAATTTTTCAAATTGTTATTGAAATACTTATGTTACACCTTAGCCACACAATCAAATAAATTAAACATTTTTCAAAAGATATTTTTCTTATGCATCAAAAAACTGCAAACAGCAGTGGTTGTAACACAATGGCGTGGTTTTTACTTTTAGATTAAATACATTTACCTTACAATCATTCGGGGTTTTTTCACCGTATCGCATTCACCATTCGACAAATAAAATTAGCATACTCTTAATCATTTTTTGGAATAACTACCTCCGTATGAGGAAATATTGGTTTGTTTCCAACGTTTGGTTTGGTTTCAAAGGTTTGTTTGTTTGTAAAATGCTTTTTAATACACATCCATTCAAATATTAAACATTTTTCACTCAACGACTCTTTGACAATAATTCAGTTTTATTAGTAATTTTCATACTGATGCTAAAATTGTATTAAAATTCCTACCTTGAAAAATATGCGAATGATGGCATTAAAAGTCTTCATTCGAAACATTGTCATTCTAATTAGCTTTTTTACAATATATTGTCATACTCCTTGAGAAATGCCGTCGGTTTATCATGACTTCATAGAGCTCATACATTTAAACGTAATTTCAGCAAACGCTTCTGTTTCATTCAAATATTCAAATGATTCTATTATATGCACCAAAAATAGTGCATCAACTGAAATATTTAATTGATTTAATTTCATGTATACACACATTAATGTAATAAGTTTTTATGCTGCTGAATGTTGTTTACATGAATCTTTAGAATGTTTTGTCAGATTTTTGGTCAAATTTTCATATTAATGTTTCGGTGTTACATTTAGTAAACTGTTCTTTTTCCTCGTTATTGCAAACCTCCGGTTCCTGATGTACTTGAACTACGACGTTCTGAGTTGGGTTACTTGCGGATGATGGGAGCAGTGCTGGACTTGGACGATTTTGAACGATAATAGGAAGTCGTAATGGAATCATTAAAGCCATCGAATGAAATAGACTTCCTAGTGTCCCAGAACGTCCTATAGTAGTCAACAGACTCATTTCCAAAAGTCTAAACTTGTTGCTTCCCCTTATTTGTAGTCCTACTCTTTTTGACCAAGTAACCGTTTGGACATTCAACTGCATGTTTGACTTCTGGTTTAACGGTGGGTTGACTTTCCAGCCAAATACCTGTGGATTTCTTTGGTGCGGAGTATCAACGTAAAGTGGTAGATTGTCTTCTCGCCAACATGGTGCAAAAAAGTGTGTCGTGGATATGTTTTCAAGTAAAAATACATAACTCGTGGGACAAAAAATGAAGATAGTGTAAAGGAAAAATGATAACGGAAGACTATATTTGAGGCTATCTTGAATCCACCCAAGCTGTTGGAACATTCTGTACAGAAAGGCCCCTACTCCATGAGGGAACCAGGTGATCATCAATATAATTGAATGGCGTTGCACAAAACGAACTTGTTTTATTTGCCTTGTCGTCCTTTCAGTCCGCAAACGCTTTAAAACGAGAAAATTTTAATTGTACTTTTTACACCCTAAAGAGATAATTGGTTTAGAAAAAAATTCTTAAAAAATTTACCTGCATTTTAAGATATTTCAAAGAGTGTCGTAATTTGAATGTTACTATTTTAATTGAAAATTACGAATGTTACGCCCAATAAAACATTGTTGATACTTAAGTATTTTAATCAATATATAATAATTATTACCTCGTAGAAAGTATATACATACCATGGTGTTAACGACAACCAATCGAAAACAATCGTATGCAATCCTGGCTGCCACATAGCCGAATAAATCCATCTGTCAAAATGAAACAAGTTTAAAAATATACTGTAGTGTTTAGCAAACAATATATATTGTACATGTGAGTTCAGATGCTTTTCTTAAGCTTTAAGTATAGTCAACTTCACATACTGGTAATCTATTAGATAAAGATTTTCTATAACTAAAAACGGCACCTGTTTACACTGGTCAATATTTTTGTCCGGATGTTTAACACTTTTCGCCATAAAAAAGGATGGCAGGTTCCCAAATATAGCAATGAACCACATCCAACCAATTATGCGAAAAGCACGGCGTCTTCCAAGGTTCACGGCATCTTTCCTCGTGCGCACCCAGAGAATAGCTCCAATGTTAAGTGAGAACATGTTGTATATCGTATCTTTATAAAACAATATTAAGCTTATTTGAACTGCCAAGCTGTACAGATTAGGGGATAAATTTCTAACAAACTAGGTTAACTTACGAATTGAAAATGCAAGAAGGCCGCAAACTCCAGGTGAACTCATGCTTAGCATATTAAGCTTCTCCAAGAAATGTAAGAATAACCCGCAAATAAATCCAATCACCACGCCAGACAAATGTGCGACTAGAATATTGGCCGGTCTTTCCAATATTAAATTTAAAAAAATAGACACGTTTTAAATTAGGTTAAGTTGATTAAAATATTTATAAATTCATTCGGAATTTATGCATACCTAGATTTTAGGGTGGACTTTGAATAAACGAAATGGAACACTCGAACATTTAATAATAAGCAAAAAAAGGCAATCACAGATACTATTGTGAACATATTCAAATTTCTCTCATTGTTTATTTCTAAGCTCGGTTTTTGATCCATTGCGAATTAACAGATTTGTAATTTCTCAATTAAATAATTGTAAAACAAAGCTAACGTTTTAGAGAAATTAGGTTTGAGTTAATTATCACTGTTGATGCGAGTCAGTTTTAAAATTTCATAAACACACACAATTTTTTTTCACAGTTTATGATGGCGATGAAAAAATGGGATGCACAAATATTTTGAATTGAATTAATCACAAATGAAAGTATTCGTTTACAGCAGAAATTTCAGCCTAGAACCAGAAATGTTTAAGAAGGTAAATAGAGATTTGAATGACGGGGCAAACTTAGAAATGAAAGTACAGGTGGTAGTAGGTTCAGGTAGTACAGATGAAATGATGTAAACCTGTCGCTGTCTGACGAAAAACTGAGGCAGCATCTCTTTCAACTTCTGATACTAATACTTTCTCCACAGGAGCCAAGCAGATGTAAAAAATACTCCATGTATCGAAAAGATTTGCTTGAATATGGTAACGAAAAAAATCTACCAGTTGATAACTTCATGTAAAAAGAAACCTTGCTTTATTATAGTACGTGGTCCCGTTGTAGCTTTTCATGCTTTTATTCTAATGTCTGTAAATTTACCCATTTTATGGAGTGCATTACATTACATGGAATCATATTATTTCAAAAATATCCAAAATTTGTTTTTGATTATTATTAACATTGGGAAATATGTAAGTTGTACATACATTGAACCAACCTTCGTTTTACAAAGTAGCGTGGAAGATCACTTACTGGGGCAGTTATATTTTTCTTTAAAATATTATACTCATACTAAATACATACATATCATTTGAATGCATTCATGTGCATTACTCAGAATTCTCAGTCCTCCTTATAAAAATTGCGCTCTACTCTCCCAAAAATGTATATTTTTATAGTATCGCGTTTCCGGGTATAAGATGCTTTTTTCCTCCGATTTTCTGCGATAAAATCATGATTTTCAGAAAAAATTTTAGTAAGTTTTTAGACACAAAATTACTAATCTGTAGGATTCTTCTGTAGACTGGATTTTCAACTTCCGTTTCAAAGAATTTTTAGTTCCAAAACACATAAGTCATTTACAAAAAAAACTTTATTTATAATATGAGAACAGCTTAGTATGTAAGCTTGTATACACTGAGTTAGAATTATTGTTTGTTAAATAACACCAAGAATCGTTTGATGAACAAAAAGTGTTTAAAATTTTTTTGTAACAACTAGTTCGAAGGTTAGTTGTTAATGCTGTATTTCGTGTAGGTACTAACAGATGTTTTATTAAGCCGAAATCATAACAAAGAGCATTTGAGCTTGAACAGGTTACTAAGGCTCGTTTTTCTCATACCATAACAGTTTTGAAAATGCTTTTATATTCATAGGCATATACAATCCATTATGATTTTGCAGAGTAAAAATAGATTTAAGCTTTCACTTTAAAATTATTTACAGTAGTTTTAAAAGTGATATCGCTTGATTTTATATGCTCGTTTTTGTGACTATGTCATATGATATGTGATATGTACATGTCTGCAGGTATAAAATTCGAAATGGTTTGTGATTCAGCAGTGTCTGTTAACAAAAGAGAAAATCTGCTGCATTGACATACATATATCTGTTCATGATGCCAACTAAATGCTTGAACAACCACTTATGTATGTTTCATTCATAGCATAAGACACCACTTGATGTTTTAACATAACATGATTTTATTGAATGGACTTATATGTTAAGAAAAAATATACTTATGAACGTACGTTTATACGGTTGTTAAATGAGCTTAATCAGAAGTATTAAAATGAAAAGCTTTGTCTCGAGAAATCATCCAACTGTAAGTTTGACAAAAATTCAACTAATGAAAGAAAACTGTATTCAGGCTCGACAAATAATTTTGTTCAATTTCCACAAAAAAATATTTGAAACTCGTTTCAAAAGATTTCTTGTGTTAAGAATAAGTCCTTTTCATAATATAACTGAGCAAATACTTCAATCCTCTCTTCTTTGAAAATGAACTCTACCTTTTCACCATTTTCTTTTAAGGTTTAAAAGTCCAAGTGTGCTGTGGAAGTGGACACATTTAATGATATTAATCTTACGAATTTCAATATAACATCACCAAATTGTTAGATGTCCAATGTGATACGAAAATAGAGACTATTACGACGAGAGTCGAGAAGGTGGAAACCCACCTCCACAAAAGGGAGAGGGTGAAGACATGATTAACACAATATGAGAAATTTAACTCTTTGAATTTTTCCAAATTAAGTTTTAACTAGGCTATATACGTACAAATTTACAAAAGGAAGAAAAATATCGTTTTCTGGTTCTAAAATTGGACAAAGTTTGCGTAAATTAGTTTTAACGCATTAAAATTACTATCAATAACCACGGTTTCAAATTGCGTTTTTCAGCTCACCATTTCAGTTGACAGATAAATGTTTGCACGCTAAAATTGCTGCTATTCTACAAAATTCGTATTACGGTATTTCGGTTTTTTTCAAAACAGTAAATTCCATTTTTTGTAGACTTCTTTTTGCAATATCGAAAATATTGGAACTTGGCGATACTAATTTTATCATTTTGAGGAAAAAACAGGTGGTGTTTCTACAGTGGTATCATCACTTGGCTATGTTGATAGTTACTTGTGCTGTTGGTTAGAGTGATATCTGTGGAAAATTTTCAAGATAAAAGGCATCTCAAATACTTAACATTTTAACAGCTTTGTCCGCTTCTAATAAGCTCTATCAATTGGCCGTTGGTATGGATCACTCAATTTTGGTGTTCACGGTTTGATGTACCTATACTTCGCTCTTAGGGTTGTGCTTTTAGCATTTTTCGGAATATATTTAAAATATTGTGTTCAACTTATGCATATTTTACTGACTGTTGGTGTAAGAGAACCCGGATTTGTCGAAAGATCAATAACGATGATACAATTCGCTCAAATGATCGTTGGATTCGGAATTAAACTGGCTTCTGTGTATTATATGCATATGTGTGTTTATAACTTGAGTATATTTTGTATGTAATGTAAATTTATAATAAAATTTCCATATTTTACAGACATTGGCTGTGACTGTGCTCGTGAGGAAATCAGCGTGTATGCATTTGCATTCTTGGACGGCTCGTTTACTTTTGCTACTTTAATCTTTCAGGATAACGTGCAAACGAAAAATGAGTGACATTTGCAATATAGAAAACGACAGATAATTTGAGATAATTGAGTAATACCCATTACAAATCAATTATAATTAATAATACGTGCTTAAATGGTTCAATTACACACGGGATTTGTAACTGTAATTAGACCAATTTCCAACAAAAAAGTTAATCACTCATTTCTAAAAAGATAATCTTATTAAAGTCAAGTAAAAAGTTGAATAAACAAATTAACATTGAATATAAAGGGGAAAGAAATGGTAAGTAGGGTTAAAAATATGGTGAAGGTGCAACCCGAACATCCAATCGAAACATAAGTTCGCCATTTTGCAGCCAATGAAAACATATTTTGTACATTTTTTACGACCAATTACAATGAGCATACAGTGTACATGGCACGACATTTGAATTTTCCTTTGTTAATTGTGCCCCCCATATGTATTTGTTTACATTTTTCTATAACCCTATTGGCTGCACCTGGCTTATCCATAAACGTTTCCTATATTCCCATTTCTTGTACCCTTATATTCAATGACAAATTAATATAATTTTTGTTTTCATGCAAATATGTTTTCCTAATAACAAAATATCAGTTTGAACACCATTCGCGCGCATAAACGTGATGAATATATTTGAGAGAGCGGAAGGAACGAACTTTGTCATATTTAAATGATTTTAGAATAATGAGGATTTCAATATTGTAAATATATCCGAAACGAGAATAATTTTGCAATTTATATTTTTTAAATCAATGCAAAAAATAAAAATGAAACTTCAAATGACTTCGGCAGCATATAATTGTATTTTCAAACGTTATAACGACTAAAATGGCAGCATCGAAAGCATTACTAAAATTCGATTCCTAATATTAAAATCCGATAAGAGTCGCACAATATTTTCACTACTCCAAAAATGTTTTTATTTTAGCTTACGAATTTCGATCTATCTTACGACTAGTTTGGGAAGGCTTTAACTTTAAACTAGATATCAATGTGGCATTTATATTTTCTCTATTTCGGCGTGCTGCAAACTGAAAAAAAATATCCTGACTTTGAACAACTCAGCTTTTATATTTCAACATTCACAATTACTTTATATGGGCTTTCCGCATTTAGCTTAATATACGATTTTAATTATGAAGCTTGCTTCATCGTACACAAAGATTTAACGTTAATTCATGTTGGTTCCGGATTGTCATTACGGTAAGAAGTATATTTATGAAGGTGATATAGCTTTATGTTTTAAATGATAAACAAATTTCCAATAATTTGTTATACAGATGAAAAAATGGTCGCAAAACAGCTAAATATTGTAAACACATCAATATATGGATTTCCCCTAATATTTAAAGTTCTACGCTTATTTTGATCATAAGGCATTGTACAAGCATTGGTCAATGTATTTTTGCGATTTTTATATTTAAATCAGGTATCCTACAACTTCAAAAAAATTATTTGTTTCCTTTATTCCACAATTCAATTTGTTTGCATATCAAAAGAGATTTAAAACTGTAGCATAAAATACATTGCATTGCGCATATAATTATAAATGCAAAAACTACATGTAAAACATACATGTAGTTTAAATGGAAATCAAGTACGAATTTTCACACAAACACACTTATTTATCAATATATTCTATAAATATGTTTAAATATTTTAACCAATTAATAAATCTTGCTAAGATATAAGATAGCTCATAGACACAAATTAACGTAACACGGACAAAATATGAATATTTTAAATTAGAAATATCTTTATTTAATATGCAAAGGACAAGTCAATAGATGTAGAAGTAAATTTATTAATTAATAGATGTGTTTTGAGACAAGTTTCAATTTTTCTGGCATTGTCTAAAATTACCCCACCTTTTTCTGTCACTGTCTCAAGTTGCCCTACCTTTTCCTGACATTGTCTCAAGTTGCCCCATCTTTTTCTGGAATTGTCTCAAGTTATCCCATTTTTTTCTGGTATTGTCTCAAGTTGTCCCACCTTTTTCAGGCATTGTCTCAAGTTGCGCATCTTTTTATGTCACTGTCTCAAGTTGCCCCACCTTTTCCTGACATTGTCTCAAGTTGCCCCATCTTTTTCTGGCATTGTCTCAAGTTATCCCATTTTTTTCTGACATTGTCTCAAGTTGCCCCACCTTTTCCTGGCATTGTCTCCAGTTATCCCATTTTTTTCTGGCATTGTTTCTAGTTGCCCAACTTTTTATAGCATTGTTTCAAGTTGCCCCACGTTTTGGGTCAAGTTGCCTCACCTTTTTATGCCAGTTTATAAAGTTTTCCAGTGTTTGATTTGACCTTGGGGCAAGTTTAGACATGTTTCGGGGCAAGTTGGGACATGTTTCGACATGTTTCGGGGCAAGCATGGAGTTCATTTGTCTAATTTAGCTCAAATTTAGAAGTAGCAAAAATTTGCAATTTAGACGCCTAGAAAGAAAAAATATCATGTGGGCATAATTGTTGGCGATACAAACAAAAGCATGTGTTTATGCGTATATCTATTACATGTATTGTATGTCTGTGCACTACACTGCACTCCAGTGCACAAGGCGAGGATATTTATATAGCTCTCTGAGCTAAATAATTAAATATTGATTAACTAATTGATCATTTAGAGTTAGATTTTGATTTAGATGATTTTAGGATAT
>JAQFXM010003508.1:0-19960 GCA_034693345.1 Entomobrya multifasciata
CGAGCTCAAAAACATGATTAAATACAAAACAATGCCAGAGTTCATATTAAAAGAATAATAGTTAGGTAAGGTTAATATGAAGATGTTTGATGTAGACTAGACACAAATAAAATATCGATATTGCTACAACTATTTTCAACATTGCAAATGTAATCTTCATTTTAACTTAATGGCAGTAAATTGTAAATGAATCTATGGGTTAACGAACTGTCTATAATCTCGCCGAAGACCACCCTTGGTCAGCACAATTTGCTGTAAAGGTAGCCGCCTCGTCAAAAAAGCCGCTCGGGAAACAAATATGTAAGTATAAATCCCATTATGCGAAATCTCTCATCAAAATCATTTTTAAGTATTGGGCCAGCCTTCAAAAAGTTTTTTCTCCAGTAGTATATCGTCTTTGCATAATCCTGTCTAAAATTTTGTCAGTCTTTAATCACTTTACTCATTTCTTTAGTATATTAATTAGGAAATTAAGTTTTAATAATTACTGATTAGCTAATCAATAGAATCATAATCAAGCTACACTCATTTTCATGACTCAAAATTAATAATTATTTTTTTCAAAAAAAACTCCTCGCAGTTTCCTACTTAAAATTATTATGAATTAGTTTAGTTTTCCTGTCTTTTAAATTAAAGCTGAAAATATTTTCCTCAAATAATTATGAGTTAATAAAAATATTTTATTTGCATTGTATTTCCTCTTAAGTAATGCCATAACATACCAATGTTCATCTTTTTATAAACTTCTGAAACAACAGAAGCGAATAAAAAATTAACTTTGAAAAGTAAATTAAAAGTTTGAAATTTAAAAAAGGTTTTCCTTGTCGATGAAAAAATGTGTACACTTCAAAGCTAATTGAATTAAAGTTTTTTTTCCACATCTTTTGGCCTCAAACACTTTATTCCTCTCAAATATTTAATTTTATTGCGTACACATTCTAAAAAAACTATTGCATGCTAATGGCAATGAAATTTATTAAAATAATTAAGCAACCTTTATTTATAAACCCGCTACAACGTGTCAGTAAAAATGAATACTTCAAGTATAATATAAGAGTTGGTATAAAACAGGTAACATTTTCTATCCTCTTGTTTCTTTTTTGGAAGTTATAACTTCAAAGCCAACAACATACGACAAACACTCTTCGATTCTTTAATCAAGGTATATCAATTAATCATGAAACTTGTCAGCCTTATGCATATTTTTGTTGTTAAGCTTGCAAGACTCTGTAAATGGGGCGAACTGCAACTAATACGATTATTTATCGGACCAATAACATTGGTTTGTAAAGAAATAGTTGAGACGTCTACATCAGTTGTTGTCCATTTTCTTGAGGACGAAAATGGAAATGAATTGGACGAAAAAGCATACGCAAAAGAAGAGAAACGTGCGATATACAAATGCAGAAATTACAAAACAGCCATTCACTTAAAAATTCACAACAAAAAAGAGTTCATTGCAAGGCTTGTAAATAGCTACGACTTGGGTTACGCAGAAGCATACATGGACAATCTTTGGGATTACTGTAAATCACAAGATGACATAGTTGAAACCACTAAAAGGCTTATGGAAACTGGAATCTATAGACTGTACTACAACCCATGGAACTCGTTTTTGGAATGGCTAGAATTGGGTGCATTTAATTTACAAACTCAGCAGAAAGGTAACGAAATTGCGGAGCATTACAATTTGGGCAATGACTTATATGAAGCTATGCTGGATAAACAAATGCAGTATTCTTGTGGTTATTGGGCGCAAGCTGATAATCTGAACGATGCACAGTTAGACAAGTTGGAATTGATTGCGAAAAAATTGAAACTAAAGCCGGGAATGAGGGTTTTAGACGTGGGATGTGGATGGGGAATGCTATGCAAGTATCTTGCTGAGAAGCATAGTGTGCATTGCGTGGGAGTAACAATTTCCGAAGAACAAGCAGAATATTCAAGAGAAAAATGCAAAGGATTGAATGTCGAAATTCGGGTACAGGATTACAGGGACTTGAGAGAGCAGTTTGATAGGATTGTTTCCGTTGGGATGGTTGAACATGTGGGACACCATAATTACGCGGAGTTTTTTGAGGTATCACCAAAAAATGGTCAACAATTAGTAAATCTATGGTATAATGAAACTAACTCATGTGTTCATACTTTTATAGGTTCTTCACAAAAATTTGAAAGATGAAGGAATATTTTTGCTCCATAGCATCGGAATGAATAGCAAATACATGCCAACTACAAATCGTTTCATTGACAAGTATATTTTCCCAAATGGACTGATTCCTAGAATGATCCATATTGTAAACGCAACAGATGGCAAGTTTGTGGTTGAAGATTGGCATAATTTTGGACCTGACTATGCTAAAACCTTGAACGCTTGGAGAGCCAATTTTAATGCAAGTTGGGGAAAGTTTGAAAATAAATACGGGGCGAGATTTTATCGTATGTGGATTATGTACTTGTGTATGTGTGAAGGTCTTTTTAAGTCAAGGACTGTCCAGTTGTGGCAAATTGTATTGAGTAAAGGTGGCCTAAAAACGGAGTATAGAGCTCCTCGTTAGGTTATCGGGTTCGTCCTCTTAATTGATATTGCGTGAATCAAAAATAAAGAGAACATGAGAAAATAAGTTTATGTGCGTAATATGCAAAATGAAGTTACGATTTCTTTATATTCATGTTATCATCTCCATAAAACAATCTTAATACTAAAAAGCATGTTAATAATGATATCATACCAACAACAACCTGCGAAAATTATTTCAGGAGAGAAATCGTTCGTTCGGCAATTAGAGATGCATTTTTATGGCATGATACCAACTTGCATGCAAATGTGAAACCACTCACTCGTTTCTTACTTCTTAGAAATATGTAACACCAATTATCATTTAAAAATATTATATAATGATGTGTTCGTGATTTTGCAAACTTAAAGTATTTGTATAACGAATAAACTGGTCAAAATTAAAACTTTTAATCTCAACACCAATACCAATTGCAAGAGGTAATTACGAATTATATTCAAGCTGAATTATATTATTTTTGAGGCCACCAGAAATAATTTTTCGTATTAAAAAATCATGTCTCTTCCTCCTTTTGATTCATTTAATAAATTAATTTAAATTTTCCAAATTTTTTCCTCTTTTAAAGATAACTGTTTGTCAGATTTAAATAAAAGTTCAGGGAAGTCAAGCCAGGTAAACACGTGTATGTAATTAAATACGGTTACAATGCTAATGGTGTGTATTTTTCCTGATGGGTAACCACACTTTAGTTTTTACACTGATTATATATTTTACTAAATTCTATTCCATATTGGTTTGAGTCAAGATATCTTACTGAATTTGACATTAGTTTCTTTTTGAACGCCAAACAGTGATATACCTTAAAATTAAAATATCTAACAATTTCTGTTCACAATGGATATTACCAGCCTCTTATACCAACTTGTGTTGAATTTCATTAAAATATGTAAATGGGGCGAACTGCAACTCATCAAACTCTTCATTGGACCTATTATTCGGGTTTGTAAAAAATTAGCTGAGGTTTATTGTGGTATCGTCTTCCATTTTCCAGACGAAGAAAACGAAAATAATTCAAATGAAAACCTTCGCACTGAAGAAGAAAATCGTGTGATGGCTAGGTGTAAAAACTACAAAACTCCAGTGCACATGAAAATTCACAACAAGAAAGAATTCTTTGCAAGGGTTGTCAACTACTTTAACTTGGGATATGGAGAAACATACATGGACGGTATTTGGGACTACTGCCATTCTCAAGATGACCTTGTTGAAGTAACTTCTCGATTATATGAACAAAGAGCTAATATTCTGTATTACAACGCTTGGAACAAGTTTCTATCTTGGCTGGAATTCAAGGCTTTTAACTTACAAACAGTGACAAGGGGGTCAGAAATTGCGGAGCACTATAATTTGGGTAACGACATGTATGAAGAAATGCTGGATCCTTGGATGCAGTACTCGTGTGGCTATTGGGCAAGGGCCGATAATCTGAATGATGCGCAGTTGGACAAGTTGGAATTGATTGCACAAAAATTGAACCTGAAGCCGGGTATGAGGGTACTAGACTTTGGGTGCGGATGGGGAATGTTGTGCAAGTACCTTGCAGAAAAGCATGGTGTACATTGCGTGGGAGTAACTATCTCAAAGGAACAGGGAGAATATGGAAGAGAGAAGTGTAAAGGATTGAATGTCGAAATAAGGGTGCAGGATTATAGGGAAGTGAAAGGGCAGTTTGATAGGGTTGTGTCCGTTGGGATGATGGAACATGTGGGGCAACATAATTATTCAGATTTTTTCCAAGTAAGTTTTCTTTAAACGTGTCACAATTGCTGTGTATATAAGCATGCGTTAATTTGAACTAAATAATTTTTTATATACATTTTTAGGCAGTTTATAAAAATTTGAAAAAGGACGGTATATTTTTACTGCACTGTATCGGAATGAATAACAAAAATCTTGCTAACACGGACCACTGGATAATAAAGTACATTTTCCCAAACGCAATGCTCCCTAGGATGACTCATTTGGTCAATGATAGTGATGGCTTGTTTGTGGTCGAAGACTGGCACAACATTGGACTCGATTATGCTAAAACACTGATTGCATGGAGGCAAAATTTTAATAAAAGTTGGCCCACGTTTGAAAAGCAATATGGGAAACGGTTTTATCGAATGTGGGTATTATATTTATGCATGTGCGAAGCATTGTTTAAATCGAGGAGTATTCACTTGTGGCAGGTTGTTATGAGTAAAGGGGGTCTGAAGGCGGCATACAGGGCTCCTCGTTAAACCTTATAATAAGGAGACGAAGATATCCTAATGATATTAAATGGATTATTATTGAATACATGCTCTTAAATAAAACAGCAGCTATTATTCAATAAAAAATTGTGCTGCAACTTTTAAATAAAAACTTACTTCAAGTTAGAAATTATATGTATGTTTTATTTTGGAACCTCATTGTGCTGTGCATTCTTAAGTCATACGTCATACGTCAAATTACAGTAGGTTGCTCCGCCCCCCATAGAAACTGCTATAAGTTATAGGTTTAATTTTTTGCCTAGAATTGCCTGAAAGCAAAAAAATTCCCTTCAACTTTTTTTTGGACAATTACCAGTGCAGTGGAATTGTTTTTAGCCACTCGGTTTCAATTCATAATTAAAAGAGCAAGATGGCAAATACACTAAGTCCCGCTGGAGACGAACCTGTGAACCTGGAAAGTTCAAATTTGAGTAATGGCTCCGCTTCTACACCTTGGACGAGCCTGCCCTTATCAGTACACTAAAATTATGACGTGTTAACCTATGCTAAACCAATTGTAATTTGATTGGAAGTAACACTATTAAATCCTTTTTATAGGTTTTCAACCAACTTGGATCCAAACTTAATGTCAAGGATCTCCATGCCATGCGACTTGTCTGTACCAATTGGCGTTCCAATTTGGAACAACATGTCAGCCTGAAGGTGAAAGTTGATAACTCAATGGAAGGAAATGCAAAGTTTGTCGGAAGGGTAAAAGTTGAAAGCGCTCGGATAGTAAACTGGACATCGGATATAGGAGCAGAACCTGCCAATCCCCTATTTAAGTCTCCAGACTGGCTCAAGAAACTGGACCTCTGTGGAAAGATGCCAGCGCAGTGGAAAATTCATAACTTGCGCCAATTTGGAAACCTTGCCCATCTTGTGCTGAGGAAAAGAGCACTTTCCTTAAACAATATAACTGGGCATCAGTATCCAGTACTCACCGTCGACCCAACTTTACAAATTTCTCTTAAAGATGCGCTGATACAAGCTTACGAAACCCAGGATCCTCCCTCTGAAGACCAGCCCATTGAGCTGAAAAGTCTTCAAACGCTAAAAATTTTAGGATACGAGTATTATCGTGAAAAACCTCCTAAACTAGTTGAGCATGCCTATTTGGTAAGGAACACCAACGTTTGCTTCATCTTGCGCCACATCAGGGCTCCACTACTCTCTTGTTTTCAGATCTGTAATGACATGAATTCGAAAGGATCAATGCCAATACTGCACACCTTTTTGGCTGAACATCGGATATCACTTAGTCAGCTTTTTCTTGCAGGCTTGAATTCTAACTTCCTGATAGAACATGCGGCCATCCTATCCGATCCCTTTCCAAGTTATTTGCGTAAGCTAAAGCTTCATCTTGAAGGACCTCATCGGAATCTGTATAGTCGAGAAGAGCCAGATCAGTCTACTTTCGTGTATTTGCAAAAGTTTCTTGATGCGCAGACCCATCTTGAAGAGGTCAGCTTTGACTTTGTCTCTTTTCCTGTCAAGTGGATTTGCGATGCTTTCACCTCCCTCGCAAATTCGTGCGCTCGTACACTCCGATATCTTGAACTCTATGGGTTTCCGAATCAGCTTACAGGAATAGTTGATTTGGAAATGCTATCCGTTTGCCAGAACCTTGAGGTGTTTCATCTGGATGCAGGGGGTCGGACCAGCATGACTTTCAGAAACCTGGAGAAACTGCCAACATCCCTTAAAAGATTGATCATTTGTGAGGGCGAGTTCAATGAAGTAGAAATCAGGAATCACAACGTATTTAAAAGATTGATTTGTTTGGAGTGGGTTACTCTATTTGGTATCCGCATTCAAATTGCTTCCAAAAGTGGGAATCAGGAGCCAGAACGAAAATTTTGCAGGGCAATGTTCAAAGGTCTGTTGGGTTTGAGAAAGTTGCAACGTTTCTACTTGGGATTCATAGGGATAGGGCTGAATAGGGATCCGAATGTGGTGAAAATGTTGAGGTCATTGGGTCAACGTATTAACCCAGCACAACGATATCCACATTCCGGAGCGGAATTTAACTTGAATAACTGGCGATATTATCATAGTAGGTCAGACAGGCCATTTGATACAAAGAACGACAAGGAATAGACGTCCATGATCCAATTGCAACATTTACGCAAGCAGGACGAAGATGAGAATTCGACGGACGATGATTTTCTATTTTAGATTTTATTATGCAATGTCAAATGTCTATATACAAATCTATGCCATTCACTCCGAATCAATACTAAATTATAATGAATTGTTTAAATGTCAAAAGTCAGCTATAGGTACTTATTAATAAAGCTTTGAAGTGGTTTTTCTTACAAAAATGCGTCATCCATCTCTATTTATACTCTAGTCAGTCTAGTCCTAATATGGCAAGGCATACCAACAGTTAACTTTATCCAAAAAAAATTGTCAACGCTACAATGACCACAAATACGGAATTGGAAGCTATATAGCTTTTTTCTTTGATTGAGTACATTTGGACATTGAAATTTGTCATTTCACTTTTTTTACAAAAATAAATCAACATTTATCATTTATTTATCTCTCCACGTTTATTTATCGCACTTACGTTACCTTACGACTCATACTTTCTTAAGATGTCACAGTCACAACAGTGCCCCATTTGCCTTGGACCACTTAACAAAGAACCTGACAGCACCAGTAGTTCATATGAGAACCTCATTGGTGAAAAACGAGCTAGACCTACAAATCCAACTCAAAATGCTCAACTGGTCACCCTGTCTTGTAATTGTGGTAAAGTGTTTCACCGAGCTTGTATCACAGCTTGGTTTGATAAAGGAAATGAAACATGTCCTGACTGTCAGATGAACTGTGATAGAAATGCTATGAAGCCAGCTTTTCTGGGGATAACTGCACCTTCTTCGGAAACTTCGGATGTTGAAGTTATCTATGAGCGTCCTTCCGCCCAAGTTGATGACAGTGGAAGCGTTAATGCTCTAGTGCAAGATGATAAGGAGGAGGATATGGATACTACTGGAGGAGATGACGATCAAAAGGATCAAACTCTTGACGCCCTTCAAGAGCAAGTTGATGAAGTAAGGGATGAGATGGAGGAGCTCAAAGCAGAGGTGGAAACGTTGAAGGAGGAGACGGCTCAGTTGGAGACAGCTTTTGAGGTGGTTAAGGATGAAGTGGATGAGCTGAGGGCGGAAGTTGAGGACCTCGCGGATCAGAGGGCGGACTTGAAGGAGGAGTTGAGTGATGTGAGGGATGAAGTGGATAGGCTGACTTCAGTAGTGGAAAGGCTGGAGGGGGAGTTGGATGATGAGAAGACTGATAAGGAGGAGATTCAGCAAGAATTAGATGAGATGAAGAAGGAGATGGAACAACTGAAGGGAAAGGTGAAGAAGCTGGAGGAGGAAAGGCAAGAGTTGGTGGAGGCACTGGATGAAGAGAAGGAGGGAAGGGAGGAGCTTGAAAAGAAGTTGGACGAGATGAGGAAGACAAGTTTGGAGGATTTGAGAAATGAGGTGAAACAGCGCAGAAAGCAGTTGGAGGTTCTTGAAAATAAATTGGAGGGGAAAGATAGCGGTGCAGATGAGGTCGGTGAAGATGAAGATGAGGTCGGTGAAGATGAAGATGAGGTTGGTGAAGATGATGAAGACCTGGAAGAAGAAGCTGAGGACGACGACGATGATGATGAAGACCTGGAAGAAGAAGAGGAAGCTGAGGACGATGATGATGATGATGATGATTGGTGAGATTAACAGATGAAGTTAACTTGTGGTCATTTACTAAGAATTTAATACAAAATTTTCTCTGTAAACTGCTGATAAAAAATGAACGTAATACATAAATAAAAAGAGCTGATAATACTGTAATGTAATGAGTAATGACGTAAATGATAGTTCTGAAAGATCATTTTTATTTTATAGTTCATAGATCATCCATTATGCATTTTATTTTTAAATAGTCAAAATTGCAATTCGCAAAACTAATTGTTATTTAGCTTCGCATGTTAGTTAAATTGTTTTAAAACTCTTTGTTTTTGTGTAGTATTAGCTCCGTTATTGTACGAAAAGTACGTAAACAGGTCGGATTCCATTTCAGCATCTTTCAATGTTCAGTCTTAATTCGTGTGCTTGTAAATTGGATTGGTTGGTTTTTTCTCCGAACATTTTTCATTGAAGTTAGATTAAGCTAGATATCAATTAAATTAAGTGTGTACCATCAGATTTTTTATCCTATTTTAGCGTAGACTTATCTTTCTGGAAAAGTTAACCATGTCGCTGTCAAAGGCTCTGTTCCAGGAAGCCCTGGACAAAAGCTTGAAAACGTTTGCTGAGAAGATCCCGGTGGAGGAGGTAGATTACGTAACGGAAGGAACCCGCTTGTGTGAAAATGTAAAATTTTTGACACTTCAGCATTTATTTTTAATCTACTTTTCAAATTAGTGATGCTTAACATGCTTTAGCTCTGCGATGATGAAAGGAACATTTTCTTTTAATTTTCTTTTCAGGTTCGAGAAACTCTTCGACATGTCATGGGCTCCTTTTTGGACAACTCTTGTAGCTACTTTGCGAGAACTGTAACCGTTGGAACTGAACCTCCTTTTCAAGTTGTAAATCCTGACTTTGCCATCATCTTGACATTTTTAAATGACCCATTCACTCCACTAGATCCCGTGGAAGCTGAAATCCAGGATACTCTCCGAAAAAATAAATCCGTTCTGGAAATCGCTAAAATTAACGAAACCAGTGACATAATGTTGATTACATTCAAAAATGGGATTTGTGCTCATTTACTAGTTGAAAATACCTCAGTTGACAAAAATATTGATGAGTTTCTTCAGAAAATCAAGCAACGTGGGGATCCTCGTCGCTTCCAAGATGTTTACGTTGGTTTCCAGCATTCTGAATTTATGGAAAGCCAACCCAAGTTCACCATCCTACTCGCCCGTCTGGTAAACTACTGGGTTACATCAAAGGAAATGAATTATGGGAGCGGGGTAAAGATGATTTTCGAGCTTTTAGCCTCTGCAGTTGTGATGAAGGAGGGTGAAGACTTCCAAGAGTCGATGAGCTCTGCGTTCATTAAGACAGCAAAAATGATTGAGAATGTGGATCAGCTGCAGTTGGAGTTTAAAACGGATGACGATGATATTTCTGAGGAACGCTCTCCAAGTGCAAGGAGCGTTTTAGGGAAGGGAGTCGCTTTTATCATGGAACCTTGTAGCAAGGTTCCCAACAATCTTCTTGATGAAGCGAATATCAAAGAAGAGCAGGTGGAGGTGCTGATGAAGACAGGGAAGGAGATGAGGGAGGGCTTTGAGAAGTTTATTGAGAATGGTGTGTATCACGTTTCTGTTGGGGCTGATGGGGTGGAGATTGATTTTAGCAATTTATTTACCAAGTAATTTAAATGATCTTGAATATTGTAAAGTTTTAATGGTTTTTTACCAAATGACTAATATGTAATGATGATGATTTTTATTAAATAATTGAATTCAAGCAATTGTAGCAATTACAATTTTTATTTTTCCAATTAGTTTTAAAGTTTCATGTGCCTATTTGCTTTTTACTGATTGAAGCCTTTGAAAATTTGAGTAAATTCATATTCCTGTTGAGATGTTCCCGAACAATAAGGACTTACAGTTCCTTGACATCCACCATTATCTCTTTCAATACTCCAAAATGCTAATAGTCCAATTTTCTCTGTATTCGCAAAGTCAACAAGCTTCCTTGCATGAGGCACCTCGAAAGTCTTTCCACTAAAATTCCTTCCAATCATTGGAGTAACTCCCAACATACGTTTCAGTTCTTGAGCACTCTTCTCCGGCCAAATCTCTGCCATTTGTTCGAGAACCATTCTAGCTGTGTTGACTACAGCGTCACCGTAGTCTGCACTGATTGTGCCAAATTCCATGGTCATGGCGTTGACGATATCGACACGAACACCGTTTTGCTTGGCGTTTTTCAAGACGTCCACTCCCAAAGCTGGGGTGAGTCCGTAGTCTTCTCCTTGGATCATTAGGGTGAAGCTGACGGTTACATCGGGACGTTCTTGTTGAACTTTGGCAAGGGCTTGGTTCATTAAGTCGTTGTTGACGGTGGCTTCAATGTCTACGTCCAAGTGGTTGGTGCCGACGGCATCAAGAACTTCTTTGTATGCGCGGGCGAGGTCGTCAACTGTACCGCAAAGGTGCTCGAGATAAGGACCGAGAGCCTTTTATGTAAAAATTTTAAATTAGAATTGATTGACCTTGAAAGTTAGTTAAGTATTTTTTAGTAGTGTATCACAGTACCCCGCCAGTTGCAATGATCATTTGACCACCCATTTGTTGTACAGCTTTGATTTCATTAAGTACGATGGGATCGTTGATGTCGTAGGTGCCACCCCACATGGGCTTGCATCCTTGAATCCCTCCGAGAGCGAAAGCTAAGTGGTAATCAAGTTGGCCTGTTGCACGAGCAATGTCCGAGAGATTTTTGCGGTTGTCCAGAAATGTGTCGTAGTAAGGAGCGAATTTTACGTTTCCTGTAAAAGCCAATTAACATTACAGTTAATTTATGTCAAATTAAGAAATTAAAGTTTGGCTATCAATGCAGTTATTATGCTAGTGTTTTACCAGCAGCTTTGCAAAGCAGTGGGCTAAACACTGCCAATAGAGCAAGAGATGCCAAAAATTGCCGATTCATTTTTATTTTTTTGTAAAAATATGACGTAAATGTTGAAAATAAATTTGATCCGATCTATGAGAAAGGTAAAAGAAAAGTGTGGACGATTGACTGGCAATTGTTCCAAAAGTAATTTAATAAATCGCACGTGTTGACGTGCTATGTCATTTTATCAAAATAATTTGTTACAATAATAATGTCATCAATCTTGTGTCAAGCCTTTCAATTAAAGCGATACGATCAGTTATGATTAGAAAAGGCAAATCATGCAGAGTAAAATAAAATTGATGCATGAAAAATTCTTTGTTTCGCCAACTCGGTTTCGGAAAAGGTACTATACTTCATGTCATGAAAAAATAATATAACCTTTCTGCTTATTTGTTAATTAACCATGAATTTTTCCTGTTACGTATACATCAAAAGTGTCAAGTTGTGTTATTGTTATCAGCAAATATTATGTCATATTCATAAAAAGATCATCCAGCAAACAAATATTGTTTGTAGCCATTTTGAATTGATTTAGTGAAAATAATTTAAGTTTACAATTAAGTTATACATATGGCCATACATTCAACGTATGTATATAGTATTGTTATATCAGGATAATTATGTTGTTTCAATATAATTTCGGTTTTATGTCTATGTTAAGTTTCACCTGTGCAACCAAAACCGGACAAATTGATTCAAGTACATAAAGAAAAGTAATATATAAGCCATTTTATTTTGTACATACTCACTTTCGGTGTATATTCAGAGAGAACAATAGCCAATCATATTTTCGGAAAACAAGATTAATTAAGGACAGGAAATCTGATTAATTTAGCCGTTTTCATAGTTCCAATTTGATGCGACAGGAGTGGACCACATGAAAAACTGTAAAAGTTCACAGATTTGTATGTAAGCAGCATGTATCATGTTTAATAATATTAGCTGCCCCAATAAAATGAAAAGCAATTAATCTAGAATTCAATTAAGCATGGACATATACGCTGACACACATTAATAACTTCAGTTTCTAATTCCTGCAAATACATTAAGAAGAATGAATAAGGTTAACGGGTATGCACTAATTGATGTAAACTTATACTGTACATATGATCTAACCATCGTTAATTGCATCGCAGCCAATATCATGAATAACTGAACTAGTTAATTAAATCATGCATTATACTGAAAGAGATCTGAGCTACGACGACCTCATCTGGAAACAGTTGACTGCAGCTTCAAAGCTGATCTGACGATGAAACTCATCCTTATATATTTTAGTTTAACATTTTGGCTGGTAGCAGCAGCAGCAAGTGCAGAACGTTGTGCACGTAACGAGGTAAATATCGATTGATTGAATCAACAAATCATATTGTAAGTATAGCATACGATAATTTTGCTTATCAAAACTTTTAGTTCCAATGTAGCAACGGAGAATGCATTTCTAAATCATGGCTCTGTAATGGATACCCAGACTGCAAAGATAAGAGTGACGAACCACCCATCTTTAACCAGGAAATGTGCCCTCCTTGTCCCTCGGATCAATTTCGATGTAAAAACCATAAATGTATCACAAGGACTTGGGTTTGCGATAAGTATGATGACTGTGGTGACATGAGTGATGAACCTGCAAACTTGACAGACTGTTTGGCTTGTCACGAAAACGAGTTCCGTTGTTCCGGCTCTGGGCAATGCTTACCAATATCCTGGGTTTGTGACGGTGAAAAAGGCTGTGAAGACGGAAGTGATGAGCTACCAGTTATTCAAACGTGCCCTGCTTGTAAACAAGGCGAATTTACCTGTAATAATGGAAAGTGTATATCGAACAGGTATGTATGCGATGGTGATAATGACTGCAGGGACAAAAGTGATGAGCCCCCAATATTGAATTCCGACCTGTGTCGAGCCTGTAGCCAAGATCAGTTCCGGTGCAACAGTAAAGTGTGCATTCCAAGGTATCGGGTTTGTGACGGTGATGACAACTGTGGGGATATGAGTGATGAACCTGGAAACAAGACTGATTGCCTAACTTGCAGACAAGGGGAATTCAAATGCAACAACGGACAATGCATTCCAGAATCATTTCTTTGTAATGGACATAACGACTGCACAGATGGCAGTGATGAACCTCCAGCAGTAGTTTCTTCAGCATGTCCAGCTTGTGAAGAAGATGCATTCAGATGCAAAAGTGGGAAATGTATTCCAAGATCTTATGTTTGTAATGGAGCTGATGAGTGTGGCGACAAGAGTGATGAGCCTGGGAATTCGACGGAATGTCTGGTTTGTAAACCTGAGGAATTTACATGCGCGGTGTCTGGGCGGTGTTTACCAACATGGATGGTTTGCGATGGGCAGAATGACTGTGGTGATGGTACAGATGAGCCTGTTGCTGACCAATGTCCGGCTTGTGATGATAGGTATAAAATTAGATGTAAAAATGGAAGGTGTATTGAAAGGAGTCTTTTCTGTAATGGATACAATGACTGTGGAGACTTGACTGATGAACCTGAAAAGTCTGAGGATTGCATAGTTTGTAGAGATGATGAATTTAAGTGCAACGCTGGAAATTGTATATCAAAAGCGTATGTGTGTGATGGAGACGATGACTGTAAGGATGGAAGTGATAGTGATGAGGTTGCACCAGAGAAATGCCCAGCTTGTGCTGGAAATCAGTTTAGATGTGCAAGTGGAAAATGTATTCCAAATGAGTATATTTGTGATGGGGACAATGACTGTATTGATTTTGGGGACGAAGTCAACTGTGCGCACAATGGCACACGTCTTAATGGCAGTGCGAATAATTATGAGTATCATTTTGTATATAATTTTGTAAAAAGAAAACCAAAAGGCAAGCTTTGGACAATTAAAAGATTTTAGAAAAGTAAAAAAACATGTCAACTTTACATATTTGAAGAAATTAATCGTGAATAATTTTGCCAATGATATTTTTATTTTGGCCCTAATCATAGAAAATTATCCTAACGACCTGAGTTATTATGATTGATTAAATAAGATATTGACTGTCCCATTATAATAAAAAAGCAATTAGAAGGATGTAATGCACCATGCACCTGTTAGTCACTTGTTATTCCTAAAACTCAATTAAGCTTACATTGATGGCGTAAAGAGATACAATATATTATGCTAGTATGTAACGGGTTCATATCATGTCCCTCAGTTTTGTATAAAACAAGTTTGGATACTTTAATTGGAAAAGTGCAATAAAAGTTCAGGCTCATTTTCAATCCAACTTTATTTGTCAACCATGTAGTTCTAGTATGACCAATAGTCAATACAATTTTTATGCAAATTATGATGATGATACATTTAAAGAATGGGAACTTCTATGTATTTTAAATGCATGACAGGAAATACATGTATTTAAACTTTAACTATTTTTTATGTTGATAATTTTATATACATAGATTTGTACATAACCTCATGACCTCATTTTTATTATTGCGCCAACTATATACCCAGACCATAACGTAGTCCTCTTGTGGAACCTATCTTATCATTATCGTACTTCATTATCAACTTTTACAGAAAAAATGTTATCGGTAACTTCAAAGGATTGAAACGTGGGACATTAGCTGTTGACTTCTTTGAAATTCTGGCTGGGTCGATGACTCTGAGGATAAATCATGAATGAAGTATTGAATTCATATTTACTTGAAGAAGTAGACAGCAAATGGGTGGGTATTTTTATCTTAAAAGTGCGTGTAATTTTTGCACTCATCTTTTTATTTTCTTCCTGCTATGCTTATCTTTTCACTCGATTTACCAATGCATATTTTTTCTACCTTCTCATCAAAATAATTATGTCAGAATATTTTCAGCATTTGCAGTTTATACTTGAGTGTGGAACTGCATTCTCTTCAAATTTAAATTCAGAATGAAAAAGTTAAATTTGTCAGTGTTAATCCTGGTTGTTAGTTGTTGTGCGGTTGTTTTTGTGGGCTTTTCAGTAGCACTTAACTGCACAGGTGTGGTCTCTCATGTAGTGGATGGTCCACTTCGATGGCTTGGTCAAATTGACTGGACAGTGCCTGTGTCAACTGGACCTTCAGGATGGTCGCTAACTTTGTTTTTTGATCAGAATTTTGTGGGAGTTGGGGTAAAATGATATTACTACTTTATTTAGAGTGACTACTTTGGCTTATTTATTTGGATCAACAATTTTAAAACAGTTTAATTGTTTTCGTCAGGTATGGAAAGGATGGGTGACTAGCAATGGGACTGAGCGATGGGCTGAAATAAGAAATAGGAATTCTTCGGATGCACAGCTAATGAAAGGAGAAAATCGGTCTATGAGGTTTCGGGTGAATTATGGATTTGATATTCCCATTCCTCAAGTTGTATCGCTTAGATTTCAAGATGTGGAGCTGTGTGATTAGTTTATGAAATCTGTTAACTTGTAATCTTAATTTACAATTAAATATTAAATTGAGTAATGTACAAAAAATAAAATTCTTAATTACTTTTTGATTGACTAAAATAAAAAAGTTTTTTTTGGGAAAAATAGATTTTTTAAGCAAAATTACAATTCGTAAAAATATTAGCCGATTAAAACTACGATTTTAAAATTCTTTTCACAATTTACACTTTTTGTAGCAGTTCAGTCAACATCTTTTATGTCAAAACGGCTTTGATTTACTTTGTTCGGCATTTTCGGCATTCCACACATAAAATGTGCGAATGAATAACCTAACACTGTAAAATGAGTAACCTAACACCCTAAAACCACCCAACCTAACACGCTATTCCCTGAAAACGATAACCTAACACCGTAAAAATACCAACCTAACACCCAAAAAACGATAACCTAACACGGTGAAAAGTTTGAAAGCAGCAAGCAGGACAAAGCAAAAACCAAAGCGCGCGAAAACCAAGAACAAGCAAGTCAACAAAGCCAAGTGAAATGACTTGCTGCACAAACACAGAGCTCACGACACGACGCGACGCTCAGCCAAGCCAACACACTCGATTCTCATTCTCACTCACTGCTTTGCATATCATTCTTGTCTGCAAAAAAAGCTATCTGAGCGGAGCACGCTTATAATCATCAATCAAATCAAGCATGATTTGCGATCAGTGAGCATGTAATTCTGCAATTAATTAATAATTAGTTATAATTACAAACAAATAATTAGCTATTTTGAAAATCAAAGTTTGTAGTTTTGGTGTTCTCGTAAAATTGCATCTGCAGCCTTTTCCGCAATTCCATAAATGGCAGCTTGTAGATTAGTATTTGTGATAAATGGCATTATTGAAGCATCCACAACTCTCAGTCGATTCATTCCAATGACTCTGTAAATTAAAGGAACGGTTGTTTACCATAAAGCTTGTAATTACGTTAATTTATAAAGTGTTAATTGGATAATTGGTTAAACCTTAGATTAGAATCTACAACTGCATTCATGCTGCACGTGCCAACAGGATGATTTCCAGGAATAAGCGTTTGTCTAATGAAGCACTCCCAATATGATCTTGTTCTAAATTTGAGATGATCACAGGCTGCAACTGGATTGGGTGGAAAACGAGCTTCAAGTTTGCGATAAGTCTGAGTTTCTTCAAATATTTTTAATGTAGCGTCCACAGCTTCCATTAAAATCATTTCGTCCCTTGGATCCCCCAAATAATTGAAGTCAATCAGTGGCATTCCATCTACATTTTTAGGATTGAGTCTCACAGTGCCCCTACTTTTCTGCCTTCCCAAATATAAATTCATGATAATAGTAGTCTCCCAAGGATGCAATGTAAAATTTCTGTAGGTCGGCAGTTTTGTTGTTACTGAAGTCATTGCAAGCTGAATATCCGGCCAGTTTCTGTGCCCTTCCCGTGCAGCTAGTGAAGAACTTAGAAAAGCTTGGCCACCGTATCCAGCTACTGATGTATAAGGTCCCTTCCCAAAATGTTGAAATTTTAGAAAATTACTTGAATTAAAGTCTACTGGTGGATCTAACGATAACGACTTGTCATTCAGTATAAAATGTAAGGGAACGACGGGATGCTCTTGTAAATTTTCTCCTACTGGAAGGTCTTTAATTTGGAATATTCCTGCTTCTTGAAGAACTCTCTTGGGACCGATCCCTGATTTCATGAGAAGTGAAGCAGATCCATAGGCACCTGAACTTAAGATAACCTCTCGTAACGCATAAGCTATGGTTGAATTTGATGAGGTAGAAGAGCCATCTGAATTGTAGGTGACTCCAACTGCTGTGGTTCCCACTAGAAGCTTTTAAAAATAGAGAAGGCAGTTATAAATAAAATTGGTGCAATATTTTTTTGGCAAAATATTTTACCATTTTAGATTATTTACCAAACGAGTCACATAAGCCTTTGTGATGACCTTGAGATTAGGTCGAGAATTCAAAATTGGTTTGAGGTAAGCAGTGTACGAGCTGACACGTCGTCCGAATCGTCGGCTGAATTCGACTGGAGTAAAGCCCACCTCCTGAGGACCATTTGGATCCATTATCTCAAAACCTAACTCCTTTCCAGCCTGAAACCACTCATCTCTTCCAGGTGCATATTCCTGGTAACTAACTGGAATCGGTCCCTCGTGACCATGCTGCTCATTTGATGGAAACTGGCCTAAATAAGTCTCCGACTTTTTAAAGTATTGCAACATGTTATCATACTTCCAGCTTGGATCGCCAGTCAAGTTTGCCCAGTTGTCGTAATCATGTGGACTTCCACGATTAAACATGTTGTAGTTGATTTGACTCGTTCCTCCAAGTACACGGCCCAGGGATATTCTGACAACACCTCCGTTAGTACCCCAGGCACCATGTCTTTGGGGAACTGATTGGTATTGAAAAGTAAGTTCGGGAATCAATTCATTTTGCTTGGCGAGACCAGGAATGTTCATAAAATTGGGGGGTTCAATGCCAGCTTCCAGCAAGAGTACAGAGTGTCTTCCATTTTCGGAGAGTCGGGTAGCGAGAACACAGCCTGCGGTACCTCCACCAACTAAAACAATCAAAAATTAAAATGCACAGTTAAGGGTTAAGGGAATTGAAATAAATTACGCCTTACCAATTATGAAGTCATATACTTGTGGAAAACTGGAAACTTCAGTAATGACACTGGCGGTGCTGATGGAGAATATCAAAAAACGGAGACTTTGTTTTGCAAAGTCATAAATATCCATATTTACTACCACAGCAAATAAATACCCAATTCTGATTACTAAACGTCTGTAAGCAACTCTGGAACGCGTACTTGCAAAATGACTTCAAAACCAAGTACAATTTAAACTGATAATATGACTAGGTGTATGACCAGGTGTGTATTTAGCTTTACTAAGGTAGTAGCAATCATCAAAGTTTAGTACTGCTTGCTGTGTTTTGCAAAAGCTCACCCAACGGTAACGGTAAAGCACTTGCTTGCATATATGCTATGCAGTTATGTAGTAAGGATAAGGATTATAATCATGATGGAATAGATAGGTCTAACGAATATTTAATTTATATTCAACACGCACAGCCCCACCCCACATTCATGCGTAATGATAATAATAATGATGCATCCCATATCCCATCCAGTGGTACATAACTCTATGATGAAAAATATCGGTAATGAAGATATGCCAGGTTTAACAGATATTCATGCATTTCGATCCTGATTGGTTCTAGCTTTAATGAATTTACGATGTATTTTCGAACAAGTACTTATTATTAAGAAATCTCAACCCCGATGAAATCATCACTATCAATCCAAGAAATTTCCGCACGTAAAACAACACATAAATATTTTTTAATCACCACCAGCTCAATTTATTACTCATCCCCATTCGTATAAATTTAATCAAATTAACAAATAATCAACTTTTCATACACGATGAATTAATAGAGTATGAAATTTTAAGCGCTGGGCCCAGTTTACTTACTGGAAGAGCCTGTTGAAGTCAATCTTCACACCTGTGCCAGTCTGACAGCAGTACTCCCGTTTGTCCATCAAATTCTGAAGACGACCTCCCATGGAACGGGCATTAGTCTTCAAGATATCCTTTACTTGAAGTTTCATACCTTGCAAGATGTTGTTAGTTGGATTAGTTGGCTCCATTAAGTACGGGATACGTTGACCATGGACGAGGTGGGAACTGACCTTCCAGGAGTTGATACCTTGCTTCTCAAATGCTAACTGAAGCTGGTCCAGATTCTCCACTTTCTTCACCACATGCATGAACGCAGAGTACATGGACTCTCGGCCATCTTCCTCTTCCATAACGGCAGCAACGGCTAAGTTTTCGAAAATTGTACTGCCTCCACTGACATAATAAGGGATGTCAATACTCTTGTACCAGAATTTAGCCAGCCGGGCGACAGCATGAGCAAAAGCACCTTGCTGTTTCATGAAGTCAACTTGCTGTTCAACGAGAGAGCTGTTGTAGTAACGGCGATTCTTACGGGAGCCTTTCATCCGCTGCAGGACTAGCTCCTCGGTCAGTTGGGCAGAGGCAGGAAGTAGGTCCACAGCCATGCCGTTGGTGAACGAGAATTGAATGGAGAAC
>JAQFXM010003509.1:0-19958 GCA_034693345.1 Entomobrya multifasciata
CTCCATGAAATTATTTAAGTAAGTTTCTGTTTGGAAACTTTTTTTAAACTTCTAATTGAATTTAATTTTTCAATTTTGCGGAACTGAAAAACGATTTCCCGTAAAATTAGTAATTAATTGCAACCTCTGCCTTGGATCTACTGTTAAGTTAAGGTGAAGGGTTGCTTAAGGTTTGTTAGGTTCATGGGTATCCGGATTAGTCTGAAAAGAGTTATGTGGAAGGGTAAGATGCTATGATGGATTGTTTGGCTCTTTTCAAGTAGGCCATAGGCTATTGAGCATAGTCCTTTTAATGAAAGATATTTCCTCTGAAGATGTTTATATAAATTATCTGGGTTTGGCTTACTGTCGTATCCTGTAAAAACGTTTTTGGCAAAGTGTCGTACCCCTCAAATTGTAGTTTTGGCTAACTGTCTTATTTTAAAATTTTTGATTTGGTGATACGTCGCACACCAGCCGCTAACACGAAAAAATACAAATTTGGTGCAACGTCGTTTTGGTCAGGCGTCGGACAATCATTCGCATATATTTGTTGTGGTTCAGATCCATCGGTCCCAAAAACGCTCTCAGAATTATTTACCTGGAACATTCCTTCGTATACAATAATGTCAGCTTCCTCATACAAAAATGGTTCTTTTGTTTCTAAGAGTCACTTAAAAAGTGTGACGATACCACTGTTACTGCCGCTGTATCAAAAACAGCCAGCGAAACTACAATCATATAATCACCTGCAGAGATCAGTTACATGGATACCGGAAACTATAGGTGTATATGGCATGTTATGGGTGCATCAGAAGGGGTTAATGATTTATAATACAGTAACATCAAAGTATGTTCCGCTTAAGTGTCCTATATCAATAGTTGATACAACACAAAACCTTTCAATTTTAAGTCATGTGTTAAATGCATTTTATTACGACGTTCGGATTTCTAGAATCAAGTGGTTGCCACATACAATCGACAAAAGTTTCTGGATTTTAAGAAACAATTTCTTTGGGCCCATATTTCAGGATACTTTAGCTAAAATATATGAGTCGGGATTAATAGAAAAATGGAATGAAAATTTTATGTTCAATTATCATGTTTCTTTTTTCAGGCGTATAAAAAATGAGTTTGCGTTTTTTAATGAAACTGGCATTCAATCTAAATCAGGAGACAGGGTTTGTAACTATGAACAAGCTTCTGCGGGTAAAAAGTTGGATTGGTTATTGGGTAACTTTGACATGATAGACAAATCCGTGTATTGGGACATTATTAAATACATTGCATTAGTAAACACGCTAGCTTTGGTCGTTTTAATTGTTGAAATATGTCTTCAAAAGCTCGGGTCTATGTGGTACTTGAATTTGGAGTTCTTTAAAGTATCAGATAAGACTCTTCATTTTACATTGTTAAAAACGTATTAAATTATTATTCAACAAAGTTATGAATTGGGTTTTTTAATTAATTTTTGCAAATAAAAGCTTTCTGATTCATGTCAAAAGGTAGATTTGTGTTTTGTATGTTAACCACCAACAAATTTCCAAAAATAAAATATTTAACGTTTTCGTGACTCAAAAACACTTCCGTGTGAGTTTTTATCCGCAAAGTCAATAAGCATAGCGTGCAATATATGTACGTAAACATACAAAGTAAATGTGTACTTTGAGTGTGTTTATGCAACAATAAGTAGTTTTTTACCATCACGGGGAAATTTAGGGATATTTTTTTACTTTATGGCCATGCTATGCTACCACAGTCATCACACATGCATAAAGCAGTAATCTTTAGGTAAAAAATGACGAAATTTTATACACGCCATGAGTTCGATTAAAACGTTTTCGGAAATCTAAAAAAATCTAAATTTTTATTTGAAAACACGCAAATCTTTCAAATGACTAATACCTGAAACTATTTAATAATTTCTTTGTTTTCAAAACAAATGTGTACATTTATTTGGATCGTACGTCTCAGATTTCACTTGAAAATTTCCAAATTGAGCGGAACTTTCTGCTTTATTTTTTTATTTCATGGGATCCAATAAATTGTAGAATTTGCCTAATGGGAAACTTAAACTTGATTTGGCAAACTTATAAACGTAATCTCTGTGTTGAGCTAATTTTAATAGGATATCTTCGATTGTGGTAGCAAAAAATTCTCACATTAATACTTTATGCAAAGTAATTTCTGATTGCGGTTGAATCATACATATTTTTGGGTTATTCAAAAAAAATGTTTGTTTTACTCTGGATTTTTGTTACTGTATTTTTAAATATTTATAAGTTACACTTATTTAACTCAGTATTATGATATTGAAATACTCGGATTGTTGTGATGAATCCTGTTATATGGACTATAGTGATCTAAATTTATAGACGTATAAGTATATTGATCTCCAGTAGATGATGAAGATAATTTTCTGAACACGCAATCAATTGAAAATTGGTCAAAAACAACAAAATCCAGCTGCCAGACCAAAGAAATTGTTGTAGATATTTGAATATAAAGATCAGAAAATAAATAGTTCGAATAATATTTTCGTCTTCAAAAAATAAAATTTGAAAACGGACCGATGTTTTCTATAAAAATTACCAGACATATCAACAGTTGCATATGGAATTTAGAATAAGTTTTTTTAATTTCCATATTAAGTATTTTGATCTTATTCAACTTCGCATTCCTTTGCCAAATCCTGTGTTGCAGATGTTGTGCCATGTCTAAACTTTAAAAACCAGTTAACAGATTCACAAAATTAATATGCAGAAATTTGAAACCAATTATATTAATAAACCTGATGTTTTCAAGAACCCTTGAAGCTTATTATTTCCAAGTGTATTCTTGGTAGGCATTTCAAACGTACAGCCTCCAAATAGATTAAATACTTGAGATTAAATGACTTGAGAATTACTTGAGAACATTTCGTTTATTAAATGCTCAATAATAAATATATAATAAACTGTGTTGTTTTGATAAATGGAATTTAATGTGGAGTTTGGAATAAAGATTTTCAGCTCAGTATTATGATCGATTATGAATGTTTGGAGTATAGCTTTTCAAGCAATCAGCAATTTTGATTTTTAATTTATTTTGCTTTTATTCATTAATTATTCATTAAAACAACGCATAAATTTTATTTCTTAAAAACAGCATATTTACAAAGATAAACTTATACGCAAAAAATGGGTCATAATATATTAAGATATCTACTCTGTGATGACATTTTCAAAAATAAATTCCATCCAGTTTAATTTAAGGACTTTTCATGGCTGTAAAAAACTTTTGAAGCATTGGACCAAAGCCATCAATAGCACCTTTTAGCATTTGACCTATACCATCGAACATTCCATCAGAGTTCCTCCGGACAAGACCTTCAAAAAAAATTGAGTACATTGAGACTTAACAAAATGTATTTTATCAAAATAAAAGAGATATAATACCGTGTGTCCCAGATCCTCCAGCAGTGCTTGCATCTTGGTTAACCGATTTTGCCTAGAAATAAAAATCACTAGTCAAATTGAATGAATTTTCTATTACTCTAAAACCTATTTATAATTTAATATTACCTGTAGTGTAGAAATACAAACTGCAAACACAAAAACAAGGATTATGGAGAACGTTGCGCTTTTGTACGCCACCATTTTGAAAATACAATCCAAAGTTTTCAAAACTCGGTAATATTAGTTCTTCAATATCAAGTTGTATACTGTACTATCAGAACAAAGGTTTTTGATATACTGTGAGTCGTACGACCATGTGTATTTATACTGAATCATTTTTTTTTGTATTCATATCAGCCAATATCTCCAAATTGTTCCAGAACTAACAATTTGAACAATTGGTTTTTTATGAAATGGTTTTTTTTAACATTATGTTTTGGTTTAAAATGCGTCCTATAACAGTAAAATCTCTTCCGACATCTATTGATATAGTTTGACGCCTCCAAATCTAATAAAGAAAGGTTTTTAGCTACAATAAAACCTTTGTCCTTTTTCATTGTGCTATAAAAATTTGCATGATGATCTTTATCGTAATACACTTACATACAACATCCGGTGTTTTATCTTTATAATAATAACAAAGTGCTCATAGAGTAATATGGTTTTTTAAAAGTCCATACGTGAAAGTTGATGAAGGGAATCAAATTTCTACTGAAAATAATTTTATTGGCATGCCAAAGTTCACGCTGGTGACGCAAAGCGTGAGATCAATGTTTGATCATGTGTGATAATCATCAAAAAATGTACGTTATGCAGCGCATTGAACAATATTTCAATTCAATGTCAATGTGCATGTTTCGGGGATAAAAAGGTTTTAAGTGCATTAAGAAAGTTGAGTATTTTTATTGTGAGTTTTAGACTCATGTGCATTGTAAAACTATAAAGCTTTTCAAACATGTATCATGTATACGAAATTATGGATTCACCGCATAAATTTGTTCGCGGGGGCTTTTCACATTCTTTTGACAAAATACGTTTTTAACAAAAAGGATAAATGACAAAATTTTAACATGACACAAAATTCAGCATGACAAAATACATTATTGTTGGAAACCAAAAAAAATCAAGTAAATAATTTACGGTCCCACATACTTTGTTTTTGTTAAATTTTAATTGTTTTTAAGATTTTCAAAATTAGTTTAGAAAACCAGTTTGAGCTAAAATCTATGAACCAAAACTTACAAAAATCGTTCTCATAGATTAATATTTCTGCAAAACACAAATCGTCTTGTTGGCGAATAAACCATACATGGTTGCTACACTGTTGACTAATCAAAACAACTTCCAGTTTACCTAAATTATTATGCCACAAAAATATAACCATGGTTTTCAATTCTGGTTCAAATACAATTAACTATTACTGAACATAACCTTTTATGAAATTTGAGAATCTTACAATTTTTGTTCATCAGTTTTACTGAGACAGCCTTTGAAAAATAACTTAAAACTTGTATTTTATTATTGCAGTTGTAAATTTGTGGATATGATGAATGACACAGATAGACATGTAGGCTATTGCCTTTTATATGACTTTGGAAGCAAATGATTTACAACATGTATGACATACCCATGAAATTGTCAAAAGTATCAAAAAAATATTTCATAAATTTCCATTGCTACGTAATTCTAAATGGAATAGCAAATCACTGTGACACTTTTCAAATGGGTTCCTAATTCCAACTAATCCCTGTAAACTTAGTTATGACTACCTGCTTGACATGTACCGCTTTCATCATGTAAATCTTCAGATGATGAACATTTATTAGGTTTCTTACATCGACTGAAAGTATTTCGATAAATCCATTCCGAATATAATTCACTTTTGCTTTGAAAGGACTACAGTCATAGCAACAATACAACAATGCAAACCAAACAAGTAGTTTCTTATTTCGTGCGTCCAATAAGCAATTAAATTCTTGAATGCATTATGGTTTACCATGGCACTACTTTTGTGATGCCTGAATTGGAAACAGTATGAAAATGTAAGCATTTTCTGAATTTAGCGTTTTTATTGGATGTTCATTACTAATTTGTAACTTAAACATATAAAGTCTCTACAGACGTGGTGAAAGGAAAAACTGAGGAATTAAAGTACAAGTTTTCAAATTTTGAACTAAAATTGCAAATATTATTTATTTATTTGTTACGCAAACTTAAAAAGTTTGACCAAGATTTTAAAATTACACTAAACAGTTATAAATATTATTCATCTTCATTTTTATTAGCCTTTTGGACGTTTGCAGATGATTAGTTTTAGATTAATAGTAGTCCTTTATGTATTAGGTGAAATAACACTACCTCGTTAAAAGGATTCATTAAAAATATATTTTCATCACAGTTATGTAAGTGATTCGTGTGTATGATCTTCGTCAAGATGTTCATTTATACATTTAATAGCGCTGACATTTTCAGCATCATCTAAAGTACTGAAAGGTAAGTTATTTGGTGACGTTACTGTCTGATCATCTATATTTGAGTAGAAACTGTTCAGTTTTTCTAAGACATCATTATAATGAATATCATAAAGGTGCTCTTTTAGCATAACTAAGTTTTCTATTTTAATTTCCACACATTCAAAAGGACAAACAATTGCATTTGACAGATTTACAGTACTACCTTGTTCCAAAGGAAATAGCATATCAATGTGAGAACTTATCAAATGGGTTTCTAAATCTAACTTGTCATTGTAAATTGATTTAAGACTACTTGCTTCACATATCCTACATGTATGGTTTTGACACTCTGTTTACTCATAAATATAATCCTCTGAATTTTCAGGCGAAACATTTATATGGTTTGCCACATCAATTGGATGTTTTCTGATAAGTACTTTCCGAATGTAATTGTAGCGTGATCCGTAATTTATCATCATCATTACATGAGTACTTTAATTAGTCGCGTGCCTTAAGTATAGCACACGTAATTGTACGGCTCATAAATGCTGAGCCCTTTTAACTATTTATGTACATTATCATTAATATGTAGTTAAGTACTTCGTACTATAACTACGTGAGTTTGTCCCATTGACAATCACTCACCAACCAGTGGTCTTCACCACCACACACTCTTCTTAACATCTTAAATAAACTTAATTCCTCCACCACACATATCCATTGTTTTCCTTATCTATTCATTTAACATTCATACCCAAATGGAATAGCCTTATCCGTAAAGTTCAATTAACCGAATTCTATGCAACCCGCATAGATCTTCCGACAATAGACACGCTACGTGTCTATATAGACACGTGGTACTAGACTGGAATACTTGAAAGCCATTGCATATAATTTTAGTTTAAATGTTTGAACTTTTGATGAGACTTGTAATCTCATTTGGGAATTATTGCAAATAATATGTACAATTTTTTGCACATATTTTTGCAAACTTCGATTTATTTTTTGTATGCTTGTAAATATTTTTAAAATTTTGTAATTCTGAAATTGAAATTTTTAAATTCGAAAAAAACTAAAATTTTATGCATGTATATCAATCCATTATATTAGGTTATATTTTAATAGTATCATCCCAATTTGACTTTGTACCAAATATGATATCATAAACCAAAAAATATTATACCGTAGTTGTATTATAGATATATTGTAAAAATAAGACAAAAAGTACTTGACTTTGAGAACTGCAAGTTTAATTAGCATATTATTACGTAAATAATCGGAGATTTAACCCTTAAATATCACTAAGCATACAATTCTTCGTTTACTTCAGCATACAAAAATTATCCACCGTTTTAAATCTGAAATTTTTGGTTGCGTTACGATTTAACTCACAAGTTTTTGAAAATATGTGGCATAACTGTAAATATGAACATTACGCTATGATTTAGATGGAACTTTACACACTTTGGTAATTTTTTACATTGATTTTGAAGTAATATTTTCATGGGGAGAAATTTGCACGGGGAGAAATTTTTACGGGGAGATATTAATATGGGGAGATATAAACTCGGGGAGATATTGACATGGGGAGATATTCACCCGGGGAGATATTAAAATGGGGAGATATGGACACGGGGAGATATTCACGCAGGGAGATAATAAACGTCGGGGAGAATTCTTCCCCGGGAGAGAAAGGCCTCGTACCCATAAATCACTTCAACATCATTCTTGTGTCTTCGTTTATCCTTCATATTGTTTCTCTAGACAGATTGTCCAAGTCCAAAGCACACTCTGCCACTGATAGTAGACCTTTACAATATTTTGAGGCCGTTCCGGTCATGCGCTTTAAATGTTCACACTTATTAATTCACACCATTACGAGAACAGGCTCAATTTTCTAAGGCCGGTTTTATTCAATTCATTTTCATAAATTCAATGGACACACCAATAGCAGTGAATACCCATCTGACAGCTATAGAATCCAATACTATGAATACAGGCCATAAATTCCTTTCCTACCGAGGCAACGGAAATCAAAGTAATATTAAAACAAGTCAAATTTGGTCGAAATTTAGAAAATGGTTAAAAACGGTACAACTACCATGCATTTTTACACTTTGTGTTGTGCCTCAACTAATTATAACTGGATTTAAAGTATGTTTAACACCATGGAAAAACTTTAAATAAAACTCAGACTTCCAAACTGAAGATCTGAAAATGCCTGCAATATTTCAAAGAACGTTTGGTGACAAGGCCGAGCTATTATATTCTGCAATCGCAGGTTTCGAAGATTTAAGTAGACTACCTCAAAATGATAGATTTGTGTCAGTTGTTACCACAGAGTGGAATACTAAGGTGAGATACCTTGCTAAATAAGCAGACAAATGGTTTGCAGGAAAGACAAAAACTAGAAGAAATTGGAATTCTTGGAAAACATCGTTTCATGTAGGGGACAATGAATGGCTTATTGGAATGACTGGCATGGAGAATCGAAAACTGAATTGTGAAAATAAATCAGTAGTAGATTTAAAAGCTACCAAAGTAACAGGTAGCAATGTAATTGGTATAAAATATTTACTGAAGTATTTAAACGACAAAACATAGTGCACCATTAAGTATTGCGAATCAGCTGGTAGGAGTATTTATGGAAGGAAAAAACCGAAAATTCGCACTTGATACAAACGGTGATAACTAATTATATAAAGATGGTAATAAAACAATATTGAGCATTTCTGAAAGCTCAAGGCTTGGCGCAACTATAATACACACAGTTAACGCGTAAACAACGGAGCCGACGCTCATTTCCAGAAAAAAAATTAGCAGCGAGCGTCAGCTCCGCT
Source organism: Entomobrya multifasciata (assembly GCA_034693345.1). Lineage (NCBI taxonomy): Eukaryota > Metazoa > Arthropoda > Collembola > Entomobryomorpha > Entomobryidae > Entomobrya > Entomobrya multifasciata. Next base: position 8,710 of record JAQFXM010003509.1, read on the forward strand.
GTTTTCGCGTTAACTGTGCATGCGTTGGAGCTAATGTGGGTGCAAAATAAAACTAGAAAAAGTCAATTTTACAGAAAAATAAATTCAGAATCTTAATCTTCGTCAAAAAGTACCCCTGAAAATGAATGAATGCATTTAAATGAATACTTGTCCAGTGATACAAAAGATAAAATTTTGCGATGCAGGTCGCCTTTTGTTGAACTTATGTATCATTCGTTTTCCAGATTTTTTTTGTACTAGGGTTTACCAGTCCAATATTTTTGTTTCACAGTTTTTCGAGAATGTTTTGTTTTTCTTGGAAAATTCTCTAAATTTCATGCAGTGCTTTATTTTCCTGAAAAATGAGGTGATCGTATTTGGAGGCAACAGACCTTTGACAACATAGGTGTAACCTGTTCCATTTGAAGGCCAGGTTAAATTTCAAACCACGTAATTTGAAGCACACATAAACCTACTACTTTCGCAACGTTAGAACGTTTTTCAACTGCAACCAATGAAATTGTGAAATTTAGAATGAATTGTTTGTCTATAAATTTGTCAAACTATTTTTCTAAGGCCTACAAACATGCATGCCAAAAATGAGAACAATGGATGACATCAAAAAAATTTTATGTCTAGTGAAATTCAAAAAATACACATATAGACTATCAGATTGGCTGGGATTCTCCAAAAACCGAGAAAAGATTCAGTAAAGAATCCCTGATTATCATTTTGTTCGTTTTGACACCACACTGCCCAAATAATTTTTTCCATGGATGCATACCTTTTATCGGATACGTTACATATCAGATTGCTGGCATCATCAGAAAACACCTATTTAACGAACTTGGCTACTACACTGGATCAAAACTTGGCAGAATCCGAAATACCTACAAGGATAAACCACTTCCAATTATTTCAGGGGTGTATATGATTTCTTACAATTGTGGAAAATGTAGAATCGAGGAAACTCAAGACATTTAAACTACAAGAAAAAAATCATGAAAGTGGTGCATATCAGAAACAATAGGTCAATTCAATCAGACCTTGTACAACATTTAAATGAAAATAGCCCCACTAACAGATTCGACACTAGATCCCTCGCCCTTGTATATTTCGAAAAGCAATGGTTCCGTAGAATTGTTAAAGAAGGGTCGGTATAATAGAGTCGACTCGTTGTTAGTGCATAGGGTTATTAGAAGATTTTTACTTGTAGAATTTTATTAGTCGACCTAAAAATTATTGTCGAAATTATAGTGACGAAATTGGCTTAGTAGAATTTTTTTAGAAGAAATGGATTTAGTCGACATTATTTTTGAAGAAACAAAGTTGTCGAATTTAGTCGGAATTAGTTGAATTTTATTCCACTGTTTCTTCGTCATTGGTATTACAAATTTCATAATAAAACTATAAACGGATCTTAATTATTCATATATAATGTTAACATACATTAAAAATTAACCTTTCGTAAACGTTTGCTTTTGGTCTCAACTCGTGTCGGAGTAACATTTTAATAGTTTTTGCGAATTCGAATCCGCCTTAGATTAGCTGTTTCGAAACTGCTAGCTACGTCATCGTTATTGTCTGATGCAGAGATCGTTGTTCATGTTCGAGATATGGGTATTTGGGAAATAATATATAAGAGTCGTGTAAATTATCATGTTCTCTCTCTTTTTCGTCATGTATCTCTGTTCTATCTCTTGTACCTTTCCTATTTTATGTATTTGGTGGCAAGAGTGTGTTCGCCTTTGCTGTGAAAATGAACTTGTTGGAAAAAATTCCTAGCAACGCCAGAGCAATTTATGAATGAAAACTTAAGATGCATATCGATGCGAAAAATTCAATGGTAAACTTGAGGAAATTATTTATGGAAATTAATCAATATTGGAACTTCGAAATTTATAGTGACTAAGACACAGAATGTTTATTCGTAATTATGTGACAAGATTATTTGTGACTTGCATATTTGTTCGTGGTCAACTAAAAAAGTTCAACAAAATGCATTGTCGACTATAAAAATTTCGACTAAAAAAAATCCGCTATGTGGCAGTCGTTTATGAAAAGTTCGACAATAAAAAACGGTCGACTAAAAAAATTCGTCTCCATATATTCAACTAAAACATAGATATACTAAGAGGAAGTCAACTCTATTATTGCGTCCCGTTAAAGAATACATTTACATTCAGAAACACTCAACATCAACAGGAATACTGGATATGAGATTTCATCTTGGTTACCCGTTAAAATGGTATTAGTTAAAAATTATTTGCTATTTATATTTTTTATTACGTAAAAAATGTTCGTCTTGATCATGTTAGTATTTTTATCAGTATCAGTGTGTTCTTGAAAAAGTTATCGGCGAGATAGCAAAAGCTTGAACTTTAAAATAAAGACAACTTCTTTGCCATTAAAATGAGTAGTAACAAATGTACTTATTTTTATTGAATAGCCGAAACGAATTGACCTTTTAAAAACGCCACAAATGACTAGAAACGTCCATGTTGGTCAGAAGATCCTACTCCGCAATATGTTGGAAACTGGAAAAGTTGACCAAGATGAAAAGTATATAAACCTTTATAACAAATGAATACATAATGTAACGGCAGCATTTAAGGCTTCATGGAAAACATTTCCTCAAGGTGCCAAGACGTGTGCGGCCCTGGCCAAGAAATTTGGTTTAATAGTCAACTTGCCCAAAAACATTTTTATGTGTTAAGTTACTATAGGAAATATAGTAGATCAAATTAATTCAAATGTTTTGAAAAACTCTCATTTGTACTCTTGATTTGGGATTTTTTGTGTGGACAAGCTTGAGAGGATGAGGAATCGCGTTTTTGAAATTGCCCTGCTGGCCATGCTGGCCATGCTGAACGAAATTTCCTGACACTGCCCTGGTGGTCATGCTGAGAATTTTTTTAATTGCCCTGAAAGTGTTCGAAAAAATTGCTAATTGCCCTGAAAGTATTTGAAAAATCGCTTATTGCTGTGAAATTGTTCTGAAAACATCTAAAATTGCCCTGGTGGCCATGTTGCGCAAATGTTTCTGAAACCGCCCTGCTGGTATCACTCGATGTTTTTTCTCGTCAAACTACCATGAAAATCTTTAAAAATGCCCTGAAGCCCTGATACCCCTAAATTGCCCTGAAATATTTTGAAATTGCCGTCACCGCATCACGTAAGAATTCGAACGTACGATAAAATCCACTACTTCAGTAACCTTACAATAAGTTTTATAAAACTGTAAATTTGTTGATTTTTATTTAAAAATTGTTGATCACCTTTTAATTACAATGATATAATATTAATTTTCATTTGTCATATATTTATATATTTATTAACAGCTCAAACATTATAACTAAAGTAAACGGTATTTTATTATAAATGTGCAGAATGTATTTTTAAACTGTTTACTTTTGAAATAAATTTATCAAGGGTTGAGTTGTAGCAGTTGTGCAGAAAAAATTCACTTCAAAAACTCGGATAGCTAATGACCAGTTTTAATTTTAAACCATAACTGCATAAGCTTCCAATACGCCAATTTAGGACTTGAAATCCACCGGATAATATATTTTTCTATAACAAAGCCAACCACTGATAATCCAATTCCAATTGCATGCATAGCAAAAACCACACTTATGTTCCCACTCATTGTTGCTGGTTTAATATCAGAATTCGAATGATCATTCCTTGAATTTCCTCCTCTACTAGTTTTTGGTTGCCGTACCTTTGCCAACCAACCTACTAGTCGTTTCCACCTCGAAAAGAATCCCGCTTGCTTATAGCCTGCCATTCTACTCAAAATATTTTGGTTAAGTGTCGGAAAAGATATTTTAGAAAACCATGAATTGATAGAGAAAAATAGTCCACTTTGAAATAAAGCCTCCTTCCCGACATAAACCTCGTCACTAGGGTGACTTCTTCGCAAAACTGTTTCCAATACAATGGCACGGCTCTCCGATACAATTGCGGCTCGTTGGTTACATTCATGCAGCTTTTTCAAAATTGCATGATTCTGGCGCTGTGACAATATATACCCATTTTTTGGTACCTCTTGCAATAACATTGTTTCAGGAATTATTTCTGAATTTTCATAGACAGTTTCAAAAAAGGGTGAATTAGTGCCTTCATACTGTATTACATCCGAACGAATATTTATGGATGAATTAGAATAAAAATGTGGGTTAATTTTTGTCATAAGTGATTGATTGCACTTGTTAGATTTCTGAGCACATCCGCTTTTCCATGTTAGTCTTGATGCTTTTGCATAAACTTTGAAAGAATGATCAACAAGTTGTGAAAAAAATTCATATGGAATTTTCCCCCGAGGTTGTATCATTTTCAAGACATTATCTCGTTTATATGCATTGCTTAGCACTAGCGTTGCTAAAAATACAACTGAAATGATCCATCTTAAAGACTTGGTATTCATTATAGATTTCGAAAAAGGATCGCCTTGTTCCAATAAAATTTTGTACACAGAAATTATTTGATCAAGTGTATATCTCTTATGCAATTTTTCACTGGCGTTAACCGTTGGAAAATAGGTAATTGTTACTGGTACTACTATAAAAAGCATTATACCTATTCCAATCCATAACGGATACTGGAAACTAGACACAAGTTGCAGGAATGCTAGTACAGTAAGTTCAGATCTACCACAACTTATGAAACGGTAGTCCAAAGTGTAAAAAACACTTGGAAGATTTAGGTTGTGTAATTTTCTGAACTCTACGTTTACCACAAACGTTGATGGTTTGTCTTGAGTGCAACCATTTTTATTTGACCCATTTTGTAGAATCGAATCAAGCATATGGTCGACCACAAGATCTTGAAAATCCTCCAATTCAATTTTTACTCCGTAGCCTTTAGTAGATTTGGGTTCTTTGGAAAGCTGGCATCTAATGTCTCGCTGTAAATAAGAAGCAAACAAATCTATTTCGGAGTCTTTTATTCTTGTAGTGAAAATTTCAAAAACGTTTCCCAAATTTGAAAGTGAGTAAAAGTTTGGGTTAACTTCAACTTTTTCGATTGGGCTTAACCAAGGTTTTACAGCCGTCAATTTGCTATATTTAAAACTCTGTATGTTTGTAGTGGAAATGAGCTCAGCTTCAATCACTAAAAATATGTCCAACTTTCCCATTGATCGGTTTACAATATACAGTTTCATGAAGTGCCATGATACCGTTAAGTAGTTTTGTTGTTCTTTTTTAATTTCAGGCAATATCAGAATGTTGACTCTAGGAATTGAGAGAGCGGTCATCATGTAGGGAACATAAGATGTATATCTTAGATGACTTGGACCTAGCTGCTCTTTGCGAACACTCCAGTACCAGTGATTGTTCAAATCGTCATATTCAGATTTGTCTGGTAGCACATTTAGGTATGCTTCACATTTCCATGGACGACTTTTCCCCGAAAATTTTATGAAATCGATTTTAGAACAGAGGTGGTAGCGATTGAAATGTTCGAGTCCTCCATGCATTAATTTTGAACGATTACAGGTAAAGGAGTCATACTCGTCATACTTGTGGCGATGTGGCAATGAAAGGTTTGCGGTCAAATTGAAAACGTTTCCTGAACTATCCAGTACCAATTGATCGTTATAATTGGGAAGATAAAAAAGGTCGTGGTAAACTGAAAGTTGTCCTATCTCAGGTATATATTGTGCTAGCCTGGGTCCTTCTAAGATACGAGTCAGGTCAACTGATCGCAGAATCGTTGGTACTTTTAAGTTTGAAATGTCAAACTGATTATTGTTGGTAACTTGTATCAAACAATCATTTAAAGGCTCGAGATATATATTTAAAGAATTTATAGTTTTGACGTCTGGGACACTACAAAAAATTATTTTGATACACCACAGAATGATAAAAAATGTTTTAGACTTGCCATTAAAAGAATTATAATGTTCCATTTTGGCGTTTTCAAAAGGAAATATGTTGAAAAGGTTGAAATCTTGGTTACAACTTGAGTATTGAAAAACATTCCATACGTGTGGAAAACAGTTGTAAAACTGACGTGTAATAGTTGTCCACGTCCAAAAAACGAAAAACAAGACTCAGGCTAGAATAACAGGAAACGGCTGTAATTTAAAGTGGTTATTATCAAGCTGGATAGCATACACGTGTTGTTCTATATTCCCATTGAGATATGGCAAAGTAATTACTTGATATAAATTTAGTAAAATCCTGTAAAGTAGAACCATATATGTAAAACTTGTGCAAAGACAAATAAACAAGAGATTTGAATTGAACTCAATTGCTAATTCTAACTTCAGTTTATTAAGTTATGTTTGCAAAACTTATTCAATAAAACAGTGTTTTTGAAAAAAAATATATCAATCTTTTGTTTACTTGTACATTTATTTTTATTTGTTTGTATTGTGAGCAGTATGCTATGTGAAATATAAATTTAATTGAAACCGGTATTTCTTCTGGCTCGTGGAAAACTGTCAAATATTATTTCCAACATTCTGTAAGTTAGAAGATAAAACAGAAAATCACCTAATGAATTCGTAGTGACGTACGATTATTCAAATTGCGTACAAATTACAAATATACCCCAAGCCGAAGAAACTGTTTTCCATGAGAGGTCCATGATTAGCTGGATTATAATTGGATGTGTGGATGTGAACTATTACAGTTGGGACTTGGTATAAAAGAAACAGAATATTAACTGAAGTAAATGTGATCGTGAGAAGGATCTTATCATAAGGTTAACCGAAAGTTTGTAATACTTCCTTTTGAAATACAAGACTTTCTCACAGCGCTGATCAGACAAACGTTGCATTTAGTTGGATAAATAGATGACTTACGACGAAGAATATTATTGTAAACTAATTGTACAATATATGGTAGATTCAAACCTGGCAAATTAAACTGGAATGTCTCGGGGGCTAAATATAATAAGCTTTTCGTGGATACCAACAAAAATCAATATAATTGCATTAAATATTCGAACTGACTAAAATAGAATCGAAGCAAAGTGTATAAAACTTTTGGTTTGGTTTGAATCATTGTATTTATTTTGAAGCACATCGGTTTATGATGCTTTGTACAATCGTGAGTTGTGTTACTTGTTAACTGAAAAACCAAGCAATGATATAAGTGAGAAATGCCAATTAATTATCGACTGAATTTTACTAGGGATTTTTATGGAATGTTATTATAAATAATTTTTCATTTGAAATTAAAGTGAACAAGCAATTACTGGTATTCAAAAATGGGCAATTTCTAAATGCAGATTTAGAGTCGAGTAGCACAAAGTCATTTCAGTGAAGATAATGGTTTGCTTCAGAAGTAATATATTTAGGTTATTCCTGTAAACGAATATAGGCATACCTTTACCAGTATAGTATGAGTTCTTTGAAATTTGTCATGTATTGTTAGGTTTATTTTTGTAGAGATTTAACATAAGTTTCTTGGGATTTAGCAGTTCTTTATTTGGGATAAGCATGGGTATGTAAACTTTGAAATAAGGTTTTGCCACCTAAGGTCCAGAATTACTTTTCACTCCATGTTGTGATCTAAAATTACGAATAGGTTTAAAAAGTTCACACGAATAATTCAAAGTGTAAATGTTGCTTTATTTCAGTATCAAACCTGCTGCAGCCATACTAGTACCCCATAAATTGCTTCCGCAATTTACTCACTTAGGTTATCCGGATGCTCCTAATGGTGGTCGTGATGTTTGCAGTCTGCTGGTTTCCACTACGAACGTACAACTTTCTTCCTGTTATATGTTATTTCTGCTTCTGTCATTTGTATTGGTTGTAAGAAGTAAAATGTATGCTATGCATGCTATAAGACTACTGCAAACAATGTATTTATGTATGCATGTATTAATATTTCAGTATCTTGTGGGTATCCCAATGAAACCATAAATCAAATTTGCTATTTTTTGAAATAAAATAAAATAAAATATGAAAACAATGTATTTATTAGAATATGTAAATACATTTATGTCAGACTATACTTCAGATCTGCACACCTGTAATGTTTTGATTTCGTAACAAAAGCAAAATGAAATCAGGGGGAATTCTCGCTTTATGTGATTCTCATGAAAAGAAGTTTTCATGAATGTATGTTAGCCTAGCGTCTGAATTTTTTTCTCCTTACCACCAGCAAGTTCCATTTTCAAGGCAGAAGATTAATGTAATAAAACTGGTTCGTCTGGGTTACACATTAATTTATTTTAAAATCATAGGCTTTTTTTGAAACGTTCTATCGTGATGTAGTATCATGGTGTTTGAAAAAAACTTTTTCACAACTTTATAATCATGAATTAGATACTTTGAAGCTTGATACTTATTTTAAATAATAATAATATAAGTAAAAAATGCATACATATGTCTAAAACAACAATCGTTGGCCAATAGTTATTGATTTTTTGTGTACATATGAATTTATGTCATGCTTTCCATAATTGTTGAGCAATATAAAGACTGATTTTTGCGAAATTCGCTAATTTATACAGTTTACTTGTTTTATTCATTTTTAGAACAAAATCGTCGATATCTTGAAGGGTAAGTAGTAACCACAAAAATCTTGAACACGTATGATCACTAGATGTTTCCATATTAATTAGAACTTATTTGTTTTTCGAAGTAAATTTTAACATCAAGTTAGGGAATAAGCGTCTCATTACTTACTTGAAAAAGTTAATTTTTCATTGCGTTCCAAAAAGGCGTTATAAAGTATCATAACACTCATTTTTGGTGATCTTTGTTTGAGCATTCAGAAATAAATACATGTGTATTTTCAATCGAATAAAACACGGCCAAGAATATATTTTTGATTGAGATGCATGCCTTGCAGTTGCGCTAAAACATTAGTTAAAATATTTGCTTTCAGTACGAATTGGTTGGGCAAAAGTAAATTATACATGTCTTTGAAAAACGTAGTTATTTTAAAACAAAATTTGCAAACAGGTCGTAAACATAAACTGTCACATGGAATGGAATTGATTGAGACATTAGTATTCATGGAAATCTAAATCAAATAGTGACTTTTCGAAAGAATGTGAAAACACACAGTCAGCCGATTATAAAACTCTAAATATTTGTAAAAATGTCAAATAAATGTACACTAATAAATGTAACAATTTCAATTGTTTGTCCGAAATTATCTTTTTAATGCCTCTTAAAGACTCCTTTTTCAATAATCTCATGTAATCGTATGCTCAAAAACATATTTTCTTTCATCGGGACATTGTTCAATGTGATGATTTGCATCAAACGTTTTAGTAGAATGAATAAAATGTCAATGGATACTTGCCATAAGGAATTTCTTTACATTGCAAATAGCAGTGCACTGAATCGGTACGTTGCGTTATATGTCTTCAAACAAACTAACCGAATAAGTAACATTTATTTGTGCTTTTGTAATTCAATTTCTAATGATTTTAATCACGGTTAATACAACATGAAAAAATACAACGTAGTTTTTTAAGAAGTAGGGACTTAAGTAAAAAAATTAAGTAGGGAGTTCAGAATTATTTAATTTTAGTTATACTTCTTAACCGCTTAAATTTTAAACGACAGTTTCCATTGCTTTTGAACAACTGGATAAATTTAACAAAATACTGACCACAAAGCAATACGGCACCTAACAAACAACAAAACAAACATATTACTCCAACTGCAGACCAAATTTGAACCTTCTGAGGTTCTGCTAAATCTTTAAGGGACTCCATTTTGACACCCTGTGTTACGTGCTGCCGCAATAATGATAATTTAAGCTGTTCATATTTGTTTAAAAATCCCATTTCATCCCAAATCATGTGTAGCCTATTTGACATTCGAGACAGATCCATATGTGCGCAAACTATTGACTACTGAAAAGGGCAAGTTGCTACCAATAGAAAATCCTTTGCATAGAAACTTGTCTTCCAGAATCCAGACGTCTTTATTCATAGTGTCATATAGCCCCATTCCATAAACTGGATGGTTTGATGCTGAAAATAGAACCTTTTGCCTTACAATTTTATCCAAAAATAAACCAAAACCATGTTTATTCAAATGATCCATGGAAACATTTTTAATAAATACATCGTTAAAACTTCTCCCCATAAAGAACTCTTTGATTGAATCCCTGATGTTTCTTGGCCACAATAGTTCCATAAATAGGTAGGGTACTCCTACTTTTGTGGTAAGTCCAATTGTGTATCCATCTTTTATAAAATCAAAGAATGTCGGAAATTCTTCAAGAGCCATGTACTCTGATGAAATCCCACCTTGATAAGTGTTTGTCAGCCAAACCATTGCGAGCAGAACGATAGACAGAAATACTTTCGAATGATTCTTTTCACAGGGAAGTTCAAAGAGAAGCCATAAAAGATCCAGTGCTTTGAATACGCTTTTACAAACAAGAGCATACAATGAAATGGTGGCAAATAAAGTAATCCAAACTATTGGATCCATTGCAGTTGCCATGCAAAATTCATATTTGCTTGCATCCTCAACGTTTATACAAGCAATTGTTTTCTCAAAAGCTTCTAGTCTGCTGAAATAAACTGAGCCTCGTGTACTCAGTATTTCAAGAGGTATGTTCTGGAAAATTCTTTCGGCTAGGATTGCTCTCATAAACCATTTATCTGTAACCCAATCGGTAAATGGTATGTCAAATATAAGTGTTGTGACTGATATATTGAGAGCAGTTTGTAATTAAGACACCATCAAATATTCGGGAATGGAACATTGTGCTAAGGCTCTAGCTAACGCTTTACGAGCATTGTTTTGTCCGCTAAATATTTTGAAGCAAGATGATGTGTCACTGTATGTTGTTATCGAAGAAAAACCGCCTGGGAAGTCTATATGGACGTATTTGCCGTAACCATTGCTGTTGAAATGATTATATATTTTATAGACTTTGGATTGGGTTAAATACCTTGGGTAAATGTCAAATTTGTTTCCTCTGGGACAGAAATAACAGTATAATAAAAGTATAATAACTCTTTTTCACTTTGTCTTGAACCTTTTATAATGAGAAAAATGACTTGCCGTTTGAAATATTCACTTTGGTTATGAAAGCAATTCCGTATATTATTGTGAACCATGTTTGATGCAGAATATCTCAAAAACGAAACGAATTTTGGTTCTTTTTCTCAAGTCTCGCATCGGCGTTTGTGTTTTAGTTTTAAACTGATTGGTTGGGTGAATGAATTGACAAGTTGAAGGGATCGTGGTGTATAGCTATATCGGGTTCTTTTTCACTTTGTCTTAAACCTTTTATAATGAGAAAAATGACTTGCCGTTTGAAATATTCACTTTG
>JAQFXM010003510.1:0-19955 GCA_034693345.1 Entomobrya multifasciata
GCAAAGTTTCAGTTGACCTGACCCAACCCCTTCGTCCCCAGAGGGCTTTAAAGGTCACAACTTCAACATGGTCTCCTGTCTTAAGTCCTTCATGGATTTCATTGAAACTTGCCAAGACTATATAACTACCAAAGCTAATTATTATGCATATTTTTTGAGGTCAGGAAACTTGACCCTACGTGACCTGGGTCAACTTATTTTCAAAATCTCATGATAAAACATGTTTTATTATAGCATGAATGGGCTAATCTACTAAAACTATATCATTGTGCAAAATTTCAGGTCAATATATTGACCCATTTTAGCGCCAAAACGATCTGTAGTTCTAATTTTTTACGAAGCAAACACTTTAGTGGCATTCAACTTATGCAACTTGTGCAAAAATGAAAACAATTTTATTTCTACTGATTTCTGATAATTATTTTAACTACTTTTTGAGCACATTAGTCGCAAGTTCCCTATATCCTGTTGTCAGGTTTATTTACATTTGCAAGATGTCCTATATGCAAAGTAGTAGTCATAATATTGCAATTTTGATCTTGCTCGCCTGCCACGGTGCAAAGCGATTTAATTTTTTTGGCAATTAATCCGCCTTCTTGCTCTTATAATAGCATGGCTTATAATTATGCCACTTGATTCCCTGCCACTCTATGACCTCAAAGCACGACAGCTTATGAAGCATTTTGAAATATGAAATAGGTTACATTTTTGTTACCACAAGACTTTTGGTCTCAAATGTTCAGTAAGTAAAAACGTGGGTTAAACTTAAATGCAGACTGTTTATTGCTAGTAGGCTAAATGGAACATGAAACACTAATCACAGGACTCTACCTAGATGGAATTTTGTGGCTATTTACAGATGGATTAGACAGGGAATATGCACAAGAATGATAGGGTGATTTTTGGAAATAATTACAGGGTATTTGATTCGTCAGAAAATTCAATTTGAAAATGCAATTTTCTACCTCAGGTATCGTATAATCTTCAGTGTTTTGATGACAACTTTTCAGGGCCGAGAAATCGTATGCCTAACATAAGCATGTTTTAATGTACGTTGTTTGACTGTTGCTTACTTCAGGTTATATGACTTTTACAATTTGAGTATCGTTACAAGTGGCCATCCCATGAAATATTCCAAAGAAGTGGGCATGGGCATAGTTAAGTATGTAATTTCAGAACTCATGTTATGTTGCTAACATTAACGAATAAATGTGTTAAACTGTTACTACTATTAGACAAACCTTGTGTATTCTTATGGCAATGCAAACATTATTATTTCGAACCAAATTGATTCACCCGAAGAATAATCTAGGACTACTCAAGAGATATCTGGAAGCAGTTAGGATGCTAGTTGTGTTTTTGGCTAATCAAAGCAAAGTTGAATTTATGAAGTTAAAAAATATATATGTATGCGAGAGAGAAAGGAAAAATTCCTTCTCAATGTACAGGAAATTCACGGATAAATTCAAGTGATTTTCACGGTTACCGCTATTCGACATGTTTCGAAGCTAGCATAGATGAAAACTAATCGATTTCCAAAACAATTTTAACATTCCTTATTGTGCTTGAGTTATCATGCAAGCATACAGGCAGGCACGTGTCGTGACAGACAAACTCTGCGAGCACGCATGTCTCAAAGAAATGAAGGAGAAGGGTTAGTAAATTGGGAAGGGTCTTGTGAGGGTCATTTTAAGTTGCATGTATTTGTCACGACACGATTGATGACTTGGTTTGACTTTACTGTACACTAACTGATCATTATGTTGCTTGCTTGTAATCAGATTTCTTACACTCCTTACCATATTACATCACATACAAAACTGCATACATGCATCGTTAGGACTGTAGTCTAAATACTCTTTTGTCATCATTATGCGTGCATATCGGTAGTAAATTTGTGCAAGTGTGCAATTATTGATTTTTAGAGAGTTAGTTCACGGAAAATGGAAAGCTAATTGGTATTAAAAGCGGGACTATCTGTACAAAAATTCCACTCAGAATACAGTATCGTGGACCTTTCATTAATTTAAAAAAATTATTTGATTTACCTTCTCTCCCTTTTGAAATGGATAGAATTCTATTCCAAGATCACTTTCTCACAAAGTTGAAAACCTCAAAATCTTTTTTAACAAATGAAATCGTAATAAGGCTTTAAACTAGGATGCATTAACCAACACGACTAAAATGCTTTCATCGATATTTTTTAAACATCGCGTACGTGACTCTTCTTCAAAATATTAGTTTCAAGAATTACATCTTGTGTACAATATACATTTGAAGGAACACCATCATTGTTTTATTTTATTGTTGTTGTTTCCCCGAATAGCACTCAATAAAAACCTGAAGTATGCACGTTAGTACACCTGCAGTGTTGGACCGGCCTAACACAGTTCTTGAATATAAATGTTTGTCATAATGCTTTCCTTAATAACACGTATCATCTTCCTATAGGTGAATTGCATAATATGTATCACGCATAATGTATATTTTTCCGTTTCAAAATTTACGTGTCATAATGAAAGGTAGTGCTAACAAGTTTCATTAGCCAAAAGTAATACTAGCAGCATAACTGCATCCAGATTTTTTGTTTAATCTGTGTTCTTTGGGTCAAGCAATGAGGTTCAAGGTCATACTATCTACGATAGTGTAACACATTTATTTGTTTGCACTTCCAACATGAGTTATGAAATGATAATGATACATTTTTAATGATACTCAAATGGTAAAAATCATGCATACAACCATACAAGCTTAACAGCAACGTGCATTAAAACATGCATATAATATACATAATTCGTCCTTTATTAAAGATTAAAATACACATTTTCAGGAGATTAGTTATACATGGATAAAACCATGTTCAATATTAGTTATGCTCTAAATTCCAAACATTTCTACACAAAGACTACGTCCGTATTGTACTAGGCAGTGGGGTTACAATTTAAAGAGAAAACCGTAAAAGTAGGTTTCTCGCAAAGCCCAATTTTTTGTGCGACAGATATAATCTGTAAATATAATCTTAATTTTTCTAGTTTTAGGCTACAACGTTTCTAGCATTGCTAGCTTTTATACATATTTGAATAGAGAATTTAAATGAATTAAAGAAAAGACTTCTGCCGGAGGATTTTGGAGGAATGCTGATCAATGTAACCTCTCAACCTTCATGACGTTCGTTATTAAGTCAAAATTATTATTATTAAAACATGCTCATGTTACATATACACATAATTCCTCCTGTTCGGTTTATTTACACTACTGATCTTATCTTTTGTGAACGATGGATTTGTCATATGTGCTTATCTGAAATAAATTCTAATAATAATTATAATTATGATAACTTGCTAACATTATTGTACTAAAATTAGAGTAAGAGATAGAAGGCTCTAAATTTACCTTAATTCAAACGAATAGAAGTACTTTTTATTACATATTTGGCAGAAATCCTGTCTGAAATCTTTACAGCGTTTTTGAACTTGAACGAAGCCTTGTATCTTTTAGTTAATGGCATTCGAAATCTCGATCTAAGTAAAAATAAGAAATGCGCTGGTCACTTTACTATAACCACTATAATTTGACCAGCAAATACTTTTCTAAATTTCTATTCGTTGTGATCCAAACAAATTTAGGAAATTGCATAAAGAAACAATTAAAGATTATTTAAGAAATTGGATGGTTTTCGATTTGTAAATAGTCTTCACTCGCTTTACATTTGGACACATTTATAATTGCCAAGCCAGATAAACTTCGCTTATTTTTGTGTTAGAATCTCTTATTGCCAGCTATGTGTCTACCTATTTGCAGATTTAATTACGCTTTTACGTGGATTATTAATCATCGCTTAATTTTCTCATCCACACATTATGTTGTTCTGCTTGTCTCGTTATTAAATCGTAATTTGTGTCAATGTAAATCTGATTAGTTCGAAACATATATATTTATATATATAAAATCAAAAATATACCGGTCAATAAAAGAATGACATACATGTATGTATGTCATGTTTCAAGAAACCGAAAGTGGAGCTTAGCCGCTGGAATCAAGATTCAAGGCCAATCTATTTGGGTTTTGTGCCCAACTTTTACCCATTTTTTCACCATATTCCACTAGTCGTGCAGTAAATAAAACACGAAAATGCATGATATCGTGATTATTTAATTACCAAATTCAAAAGTATAGATTATGGATACAGCATACCAAACAATTTCACCTGCTTCATGCTTATCATGCATTTTGCATAAATACTTATCAAGCTGCTGTTTGTCTGCACAAAACATTATCAATGGAAGAATGCATAAAAGCGAAATCAGACATTAAATTTATGGTTTGTTTGTGACATGCTCACATATTGAAAAATAAGTTGGTATTGCACACTTCAAAAGGATAAACCATACATAAATTACGTTATTTAACTCTTAACGTATTCTAAATGACAATACTACCAGAATGGACACCAAAGAGCAAAATATATTTTCTGGTGAGCTAGCAATATTGACATCAATACTTATTTT
Source organism: Entomobrya multifasciata (assembly GCA_034693345.1). Classification (NCBI taxonomy): domain Eukaryota; kingdom Metazoa; phylum Arthropoda; class Collembola; order Entomobryomorpha; family Entomobryidae; genus Entomobrya; species Entomobrya multifasciata. The sequence goes on from JAQFXM010003510.1 coordinate 4,509, forward strand.
TAAATTCAAACTTCGTAACTTTTGTTTTAAAAATAGCTCGTTCTTGTGCTACTTGGCTTTATACTCAACATTTTCACATACGAAATGCTCTCTTTTTCGGAAGTCAGTCTGGCTTTTTCCCGACTCCCCAGAAAATGGAACCAAGTTATAAACTACCAACGCAAATATTCCGGTTTTATACCAAACGCAACAATCTCAGAGTGGGACTCACCAACTTTATTGAATTTGACTTTCAAGTGGCTATCGAATAATGAGTCATTATGCAAAATGCATTCTATCGATGATCACTACTTAATGCCTGTACTAATTCACACAGCAAGATCTCATTTTGTAGAGCGCCTTGCTATCAGGCGCTCATGGGTTTCTTCTGATAAGGTTTATTTTATTGCCCTCAAAAAATGGAGAGTACAGCCAGTGTTTTGCTTGGAGAAGCAGATTCCTCTATGTGGCACCACCAAAAAGAGATCGAAGACCGGAAACTCTTGGAGGAACACGAAAAATATGGAGATCTTATCATTGGCAATTTTACTGACAGCTACCGCAATTTAACATTTAAGCACCTGATGGGTTACAAGTGGATTTTAAATTTTTGTCAAAATGCACAATTTGTCCTGAAAATTGATGATGACATATTCATCGACATTTTTAAGTGGATAAGATGGAGATTACAAGATTTAGAAAGGAATGACAATGATGATGACGTTCAACTTCCCAGTTTATATTGCTTCACTCACGCAGGTGCCAAGCCACGACGTAAAATATTCGACAAGTGGTACATCAACCAAGATACCTACTCTGAAGACTATTATCCCGAGTATTGCATGGGTGGTTCGTATGGAATGACAGTGGACCATATAAAGCGAATATACTACATCTCCAACTTTGCCAAGTTCATCTGGATTGATGACCTTTTTGTCACTGGGATTTTGCCAGAAGTTGGGGAAATGTGGTTCAAGTATGAAAATATTGTAAGAAATTTGGCTTGGAAGAATGTTCAAATTGATAAAGGTCACTTGAAAGAAGATTTGTGTGAGGGAAGAAATAGCCAAGACGCAGATAAAGCAGTGGTCTTTGTGAAAAGAGGTATATCGTTCGAGAGTGATATAATGTGCTTGTGGAATAAAAGTGTACAAATCGAACAAAAATTAAATACGAATAAGATTTTATTATAATTTCTTGTAAATGATTTGTACGATTAAAATTAGCTAATTACCTTTTGTTTAACTTTGATTGATCTTTGTGATTGGGGTTAAAAAGATGTATAATTGCTAAGTTTTGTAATAAAAGTAAAAACAGTGTTATTTGACGTTTGCTGTAAATGGCAATTTTATTTAAAGCTCTTTCAAAAGTAAAAAAACGATGCAGCAATTAAGAAGATTTAAAATTATCCAAAGATTATCCACTAATCAGGAAAATAGAAACAGGCGAAGAGTGTGTGTGGTATGCGAACATTCTACAAATTGTTAGTAAAGCAGTTAACTTGTATACTTTATTTTAACCAATTTTTACTCATTCAATAGGTGCCCCTAATTATAATCATAACTTCAACCGCCTTTCTTTTTCAACTTTACTTGTACAAGTCATTAAAATTAAATGAAATTCACCTAGCCATTTTTAACTTGCCGCAGAAATGGCATTCTAACCATAAAATACAAAGAGAAGATTATAATATGGTCAAAACGTCTTCATTAAAATCCTGGCAGAAATCTAATCTTCTAGATGTAAAAAAATTCACTTGGATAAGAAACAACGAATCGTTGTGCAAACTCAATTCTACAGAATCACAAGTTTCCTCCAAAATAAATTTGTTACCAGTGCTTGTCTTCACTTCAAGGTCTAACTTTCGTGAAAGATTATCAATTCGTGAGTCCTGGGGCTCAATTCCACTTTACAAGGGCTGGGATGTCCGTCTAGTTTTTCTTTTGGGCGAAGCTAATCCACAACTTCAAAACAAGTCGGAAATCGAAGAGCAGGAAAAAATGATAACAGACGAAGAAAAAAAGTATGGCGACATTGTTCTTGGAAGCTTCATAGATTCTTACAGAAATTTGACGTATAAGCACCTCATGGGATACAAATGGATACTAAATTTTTGCCCTGAGGCTACTCATGTTATGAAATCAGATGATGACCTTTTTGTCGACATTATGCAATGGTTAGACTGGGTCACTGAAGATACGATAAAAAGACAAGGATATAAAACTCCAGACATTTACTGTAGCGTAATATTCGGAGTACCTCCAAACAGAACCGAAGGGACAAAATGGTATGTTACTAAAGAAGAATGGCCAGGAGAAACTTATCCAACTTATTGCAGTGGATGGGCCTATTTAATAAAGATACCCTTGATGCAAAAACTATACTCTGTTTCTAATAACTTGGATTTCTTTTGGGTTGACGATATTTTTATTACTGGTGCTTTAATGGAAGAAGCGAAAAGAAAGTATGCAAAAAATGCGATGCAATGGCAGCCGGAAATTGTTGATATAAGTTATACCGGAAAATTTACAATTGACTTTCGCAAATTTATGCATATGTGCGCCAGGCATGCGTGGGATCAAAAAAGGAATTTCGGTTGTGTGGTTTATCTGAGTCGGGATAGCAAGCATAGTAGCAGTTGGCGAATGTGCTTGTGGAATAAAACTGTCCATGATTATAATAATAAGTTACTAAACAATTCAAAAAATAAATCAAAGTTGACCGTGCAGTAGAGATCAAACTCAGTTTCCATAAAAAATCATTTTTTCAATCAAAACAAAGCTGAATGCATCATTCACTACCGCATGCAAAATGCATTGTCATCGTCCATTTTTTTCTGTAAATTCTCTAAAATTGGAAATGAACCATGAGTGGACAGAATACTTATGTTATTTAGCACAAAAAATATGAAATACGACAGCTGGTATTAGTAAGTAAATTTTTCAGATGGATTGATGTGTCAAATTTCGACACACAACACATGTCATCGGCATCACTCTTCACGACCATGCATCCTAGTTGATTTCCTATATTTCCTCAACACAGATCAATTTGTTCAGTTGGTAAATTTTCGTTTTGAGCAGAAATCATTTTGACGGAATGGTTTCATGTACAGTAGACAGGCAGGAACAACGATGTTTGATGAAAATTATATATATATATATATGTAAAGGTAGATAAGATGAGACTGGTCATGAAAAAACCACATCTATATTTTTTTAGCAATAAATTCTAAATGCAAATTATATAGACTAAATTAGCTCATGTGTATGGAGATGCGAATGGAAAGTTTGTGTACTGACTTTGTTCAAAGTAATAAAAAAACTGGATGATGTATGGTTCAAAGCATCTCAATAAATATTCAAACAGTTTGCGAAAGAAACGTACAATGTACGGAGTATGTTGTCGCTGGAAGACCGTGGCACACATATCTTTTGTAGTTAATATTATTGCGGTTTGAGTAAACAAAGTATGGTTATAAGGTTTCAAACAACCAAACAGTTTACATTGGGAATCCATTAATTTGAACAATGTGCCAACTAACACTTGCACTTATCAATAAATCCATATCCTCCGAGTATATCCATCATATCATGTCGCAATCTCTAATTTTTTGTGTTCTTTATCCCGCGACTATACTATAACCTCTCTATATGAAATATCATGGAAAAATTACGCTTATACTAATTTTTAGTCTTGCTATCTCCCTCTGTTCTTATCTTTCCACGGGTTAGATAACATTGTCATTTTTTCGCTCCCTCATTCTGGCTAGGCAGATGACAATATCTAAATTCTCTGCGTTTATTTAGCATTCCTATTCTTTGTTCTGACGTAAAATTGATGGATCATTATCACGAAGTGAATTAAAACTAAACCATTTTGTGACGTGCCTAAGCTGGTCTCGTGTAATTTAAACAACACTTGCAGGAAACAGAGAGCCTAAAAATATTACATTAAAATATGAATTCGAAATTCAAGTTTAAATGATTGGGTAAACCTAAAATACAAGCAGTAACAGCTTCATAGTTTTCTAAGACAGAATTCAACTGGAAAATCTTAAAAGCAAGGTTAGTAGTAAATTTTCAAAGAGAAATCTTTCCTCACACTTACTATCTTGCACACAGAGTATAGCATGAAAACATATCTCTTGCAAAAATCTAATTCATCAGTGTTGTCGTTGTCAGTCCAGTAATTCATATAATTATTGTGCTAGGCCCACGGCTGGAACCTTTCTCCAGACCACAGGCCACAGGTGTGTGTAAACTATACATAAAATCAAATTAGACATCAAAATCATCTTCAAAAATATGAAGAATGGTCAAGTCCGAGTTATCACTGCTGCGGTGGATAATCGGCGAAGACGTATGATATATATGGTGAGTCACTATGTACTATCACCTTTGTATTTAATTAAAGTGCTATTTACTTGAGTAATTCATAATTTATTTTTAAAACATCCACAGGTGCCACTATTTTTGGGCGCAGTGGCAATCGGATTCCTGCTTGAACTGAGTACTTACGAAACGTTAAGCTTTGCTGAGTTACGCGACACCATTTCCAATTTGCCGAGAAAATGGAAAGGGAAGCCATCTGAATATCAATTACCCTCCCTTAACTTGGATGAAGTTTTGAATAGTGACTCTAGTGAAAACGACAAAATTGGAGAAGAAAGACACCCTTTCCTTCAGGAACAAACTGAGAATGAGACGAAGGTTATCGAAAACTTACACAGAACCCCAAAATTTTATGAACGACCAACTCTTTTAAACCTGAATCCTTTCTCGTGGGAAATGCTCAACGAGTCCCTCTGCGCCCCCAACCCCGCATACCCGAAAGATACTCGCATAATGCCCGTCTTGGTGCACACCGCACGCAACCACTTCGACGACCGATTGGCCCTTCGTAGGTAAAAATATATGTTATTTAGGTATGTGGTTTTTGTGTGCTCGTGTTCTGTACTGTAGCCCTTCAAATAAACCTTAATTTCCAATTGCAGAACGTGGGGCTCGGTGCCTCTCTACAAAAAATGGGATGTACGCCTTGTATTCCTGTTAGGGCAGCAAGACCGAGGTTCAAGACCGGAAATGAACCAGGAACAACATGAGCTACTGGAAAGGAGGTTGGCTGCTGAGCAAGACATATTTGGAGACATTGTCATTGGCAGTTTCATAGATTCCTATCATAACTTGACTTACAAGCATATAATGGGATACAAATGGGTTCTCAACTTTTGTCCAAACGCCACCTTTGTCTTAAAAGTTGACGACGACATGTTTATCGATATTTTGAGATGGCTTGACTGGAGATCCTCTGATTTGGACATAATGGAACATAATAAGTCTGCTAAAATACCTGACGTTTATTGTCACACCTTTGGGGGCACCAAGCCCCTCAGAGAAGTAAGCAGTAAGTGGTATGCCTCCTTTGAAGACTGGCCGAATGATAACTATCCTGACTATTGCTCAGGATGGGGATATGGTATCACTGTGGATCTGATCGAAAAACTGTATTCTGTGACTCAAGACATCAAATTCTTTTGGATTGACGACGTTTTTGCAACTGGAGCACTGATGGAAGCTATGAAGAAAAAGTTGGGATGGACTCCAGAGTACAAACATATTTGGGGTAATGTGACCAGCGACATTGTGGAGTATAGACCGATGTGTGATCATCAGGATTGGAATGGTAAAAGGTTATTTAGAGCTGTGGCATATGTGCCACGAGGAGATCTCTTCGAAAGAGATATGATGTGTATGTGGAATAAAACGTTGCATGATAGCACGTATAAATGGTCCTAGAAAGATTTGTATCAAAGTAATTTTTATATAATTGTGTTGATTGCGTTTAATAATTTTCTAATAAACCTGTTAATAATTTCCTAAAAAGAAGTCCTATAAGCAATTAAAATTATTTCATTTCAATATTAGAGCCATATGCACAGCCAAGCCCAAACCACAATGTTGATCTTAAAGAATAATAGATTGCACTCTTTTATTTTGAGGTGAACAACACGCAGACATGTACAGTTATGTGATTGTTAACTTTTTAAAGGTTTTAATTTTTGTCACGCGCAATTTGGCCGTTCATTCTTCTTCATAAAGCTCAAGCAGATTTAAGTGATTAGATTTTCGTTAACAAAACTCAGATCACGTTGTGCTTTGCTTGCATCATAAACCATTTGAAATATTTAGAACCGCTTATTTCGAATCGAAAGCATATTAAAAACTTAATGATTTTAATTGAGTCAGCAACAACAGGTGTAATAATAATATGTTATTTCGCTACCGGCGTATTTTCAATATTTTACCTGTACTTCTACCACCAGCATCACACAATCACCTTTCTCAGATTAAAGTAAGTTGTGTTTTGTGTTTATAAAAAGAAATATAACTGTTAAGCTTTTCATTGATACATACCTGCACCTTTGTAATTTTCACCTGCATGTATGCATGCCTGTGTACCTATCATGGACAGTTCGTTGGCATATATCTATTTTAGTCTCTTTAGAAAAGTAAAGGGTTAAAAGAATGGTTTGCATTGCATTCGTGTAAAAGTAACTCAACTGAGACGTGCCTCTTTTCTATCTCTTCCCTAGACTTCTCTCTCTGACCAACTGAAGTCATGACAGGACCGAATATTTTCAGTAGCTCGAAAAAACTGTCTACTAGTCCGAAGCTTCACCGAATTACAGAATCCAGTGCAGTTGAATCAGAGCTTCTAATGGGTAACAATGATGAGGAAAGAAATAACAACAGTAAAGAAGTTAAAATTGTGATACCAAAGCATGTGGAAACGAACAAAAAGGAGCACCCACTTTGGATTAGGATTGGAGCTGCCTTGTTCTACGTGATTAGCAGTACTGTGATAACAATGGCGAATAAAGTGGTCCTCAAGGAGCTTTAATAAGAAATGGAGGAATGAAGCATAGTGTTGAAGGTCGTGATTCGTATGCTTTGGGATTTCTTTTTTGAGTTTATTTTGTACCCGAAATAGTATCATCGACAACCGGTCCTTGAATTGGAAACCCGAAATATATGTGCGCTGTAGAGGGGTTCGCCAAAATAGCTATCATGGAAACTCTCTATAACGGACACCAAACTTGCAGTGTTCAAGTTTACATCATAGAAAACAAATACACATAGAAACTATTTCGGGTAGAAAATAGCTGAAAAATATAAAAATGGAAGCATACGGTTTCAACACAGTTACAAAGTCTACATAAATCTCAAGTCTCTGGTGGTCCTCACAAGTTATCAGTTCCCCAGTTATCAGGCTGTAGCATTGGGGCAAATTGGGACGGCAATTGTTGTGCTCTTTTTGGCCAGAGAGTTGGATTTAATTGATTTCCCAGTTTTGGAAAGAGGAACTCTCAGAAGGGTATGTGTTTACACATTTCGTATGTGTGATACACTATTAAAGTTTTAAAAGCTTCCATTTATTGAAGATTTTTTTTCATTTGTGCATTTTTCAGATATTTCCACTTCCCCTACTCTTCATGGGAAATGCATATTCCGGGCTTGGTGGCACCAAAGCAGTGTCCCTACCCATGTTAACCGCTCTCCGCAAGTTTTCTATACTTTTTACTATAATAGCAGAAGTGATTATCCTCGGGTCACGACCTTCATTGAGCGTCCAACTTTCCGTTTTAACGATGGTGCTGGGAGCACTAGTCGCCTCTGCGAAGGATCTCAGTTTTACTTTTTATGGATATTTGATGGTGACTATCAACAACTTTTTTACTGCGTCGTAAGGAAAAAAAATTGTGCAAACAACGCTTTATTTACTTTTCTTGCAATATTTGCAGTTTTGAAAAAGTATGTATTTGTATTTGATGTGTTTTTTAAATGTAGAAATGGCGTTTACATAAAAAAGAAGCTAGACACGACCAACTTTGGAAAATATGGATTACTTTTTTACAACTCACTTTTTATTATAATGCCTGGTTTAATTGTGGCTGAGCTTACAGGCGATATTGATAAGGTATTTGAGCATTTACAAAAAAATATCAAATTCAAACCTCAATAACTTTATTTATTTAATTGCCTTTGATTTTCTATATTTAAAAGGCTGTCAGTTTTGAGAGCTGGAACAATTACTTGTTCGTCGGTGCCTTTCTCTCCAGTTGTTTTCTGGGATTTGTGCTAAATGTGAGCATGGTACTGTGCACACATGTCAACTCTGCGCTGACAACAATGGTTGTAGGTTGCCTCAAAGACATTCTTCTAACATATGCCGGCATGTTTGTTGGTGGTGATTATGTATTCAATTGGATTAATTTTATTGGCTTGAATATCTGGTAAAGCATAACACAAATTATTTGTATGAATTTGCGTAAAATTTATATAACAAGCACAATACATTTCAATGTTAACAATTTCTGGTTATTTTATCCATTTTTAGCACTGCTGGATCCCTATTTTATACATATCAGGCTTTCCTAGGGAAAAAACCGAGTGCAGCTGGGGATTCATCTAGTTCCAAAAATATTTCTAAATTATGAGACAAATATTTAACGTTAATTTTAATTGAGTTTTTTTAAATCCCTGATAGTTCTAATTATAAATATAACATATAGTACATTACATTTTTTGTATGATATAAAATTTTAAGTATGCTCATAACACATAAATGTTGTGAACCCTGCAAGAATATGGATAAAACTTTAAATTTCTTATTTGATAAAAGATAAATACTATCTAGCATATTTATGTTATAACTGTTACATTTTTCTAATTCACATTTCTTACATCTAACACATTTACTGGTTATATTATAACATATCCAATGTCGAAACACTGTTGACCTTTTTTTGTTCCATGTTGCAATGCGAACGGCTTTTTACTTAACACGTAAACATAAACCTGTGAGTGGCATGGCATGATCCTTCTTTTATAATGAAAAACTGAAAACCTTACATCGTGGCATACATACCATAGCCAAAGTTTACGAATTTCATTTAGTACTGCACTAACCATACTGGTATATTCCAATTTGACTTTTTCATTTTTAATCTTTTCTGAAAAGTACATAATCCGATGAACATGCAATTTATTCACGTGAATGTGAAGTGCATAAAAAAGGTACCACTTATGTATGTCTGCTTCTTGGAATTTTCAAAATGAAATCGGTCCTGGTCCTGAAACTTATTAAATCTGGCTTGTCAAAACGTATAAGGCCTAATATCAGTAGGATGTTTCAGTTGGTATTAAAGTACCCTTTCAAGTTGGGTTTCGGTTTGTATATCAGTCCTGTAAAATTACAGAAGGAGCTCACACGCACCTGTGCAAGCACCTTACCTTGTACTTCATACCATTTCAGTATTAGTCGTGGTTAAGGCCACTGATCGTAATTTACGATGCACAAAGGGCTGCAAGGTATTGTGTTACGGTGCTGTGGATGGTTGGCCAAACTGGTAAGTTTTATATCGAACTTTTATTTTAATTGAATGTACACTTGCCAGCCATTACATATAATGTATTAAGTTGATTAAATTAATAAAACTGCATTTGAATTTCACAGATTCCTTTTCTGATTGGAGGATTCATCGCCACATCCCTCATTCAAATCTCTGCCTATGAATCCATAATCATAAAATCGGCAAAGTTGAAAACAGACGCCACAAATTTTCTCATTAACAAAACGGAACCTGCTGAAATCCGACTGAATTCAATTAACAACTCCACTAATTCTACAGCAAACATTCCAATATGGGAACAGCCCTATCTGTTTGACATTTCCAATTTTCACTGGATAATGAACAATGAAAACATTTGCAAGCTGGACGAGATCGAACAAGAGGAAAATGCTCGTGTGGTCATAATTATAGTGCACACATCCAGGGATCATTTTGAAGAGCGACTTGCAATTCGAAAGTCATATGGCTCGTTACCCATGTACAAAAGGTGGGTAGTCCGAACGGCATTCCTCTTGGGGGAACCTGACCCTTCCAGAAACTCTACTTCCGACCTCAAGGATCTCAAAAAAGAACGTGCCCAGCTTTTTAAAGAACATCAAAAGTATGGCGATTTAGTCATTGGCAGTTTCATCGATTCCTATCACAATCTTTCTTATAAACACATAATGGGATACAAATGGGTACTTAACTTTTGCTCTGACGCCAAGTTCATAATGAAAGTAGATGATGACATGTTTGTTGACCTGATGAGATGGTTAGATTGGAAAACCAGAGATTTGAAACTTTTAGAGAAAAATAGCTCAGCCGTAATTCCAGACTTGTATGGTTTTGATTTTGGAGGTGGTAAACCGGAAAGAGATAAGAATAGCAAGTGGTACGCTTCAGAAGAAGACTGGCCTGGTGACCGCCGTTATCCTAGCTATTGCAGTGGTTGGTCATACGGAATTAACATTGATCTTATGAAAAGACTTTATCTTGCGACTCAGAAAGTGAAATTCTTTTGGATTGACGACGTGTTTGTTACCGGCGCACTGATGGAAGAAGTTAAGACTCATGAGCCCAAACCAGAGCTGAAATATTTGGGAGATAAAATGACTGGTAAAATTGAAGACTATAGACCAATGTGCGAGAAACAGGCATACTACAAAAAGAGGCGATTTAAGAGTGTCGCTTTTATTCCAAGAGGAGAGTTTTTTGAAAGAGATTTGATGTGTTTATGGAATAAAACGATGTATGATACTAAATATAAATTTAAAGTTTAATGGATGTACTTCTTGAAACTATAATTATTCTAACTCTGGATGTAAGTATTATTATACATAATTGATACAATAAAACATATTGAAATTTCTTAATTAAAGTGGATTTTACAAATTGTCTTGTTATGCTCCATTTTGTATAGTTGAAATTTTTAATACCTAATTTCAAGTATGATGCGCATATGTGGCAAAAGCACTTTTCCAAAAATAAAGTTTTTTTCCGAAAAAATAAAATGCACGCATAATTTTGTCTACATTGTCTGCAGTCTGCACTCTGCACGTACAATTTTCATTTTAAATGCAAGCCTGACGCATATACATATTGTAAGTACTTCTTACATTTTGTGCTTATATTCTGAAAGAAATCCCTAAAATCCATGCATGCACATACTGCATACATTCATATTCACATGTATAAAACGAGCAAAAGGGTAAGAAAAATCTCCGTTGAAAATACGACCTAGAAGGGCCTAAGCTATTTGTTGTATTTCAATCATTATTCTTGAGGACAGGTGCGTTTACAGAAGTTCCAACTGTCGTTATTATTACTTTTTTATATTTAAAGACAAATATTCAAAATGAAAAAATCCCCGAAGCATCAACAATTCACTTTGTCCAGAGTGTTGAGTGCCTGGTCCCACCAAACAATGTACTTGGTGAGTCTTAAAAATTGATATACATATAAAATATATTCTGTTTAAATTTCCATATTTATTGTATAATTGTATGTATGTATTTTATATTTTGCAGCTTCCCATGATTCTTGGAGCAATAGCAGTTATCTTTCTTCTTATGGGTCTACTCCAACACCACACATCAGTCAACTTTAGCGATATACACGAACGAATGGTCAATGCCCAAAAACGCGTTTGGAATATTGCGAAGGATCCAGCGTCCCGAAAATCTGATTTCTCATCATCCTCTACAGAGGACTCTTCATTAAGTGTTTATGAAGATGCGATATCTCCTGAAGAAGAAACCAAAATTAAAAAGCCTATAATCATTGAAGAAACATGGAAGGAGCCTGGTCTCCTAAATATAGCCAACTTCCAGTGGATCATGAATAACGAGTCTATTTGTATGCCTAATCCAAACGCTCCAACTGACACCAGAATTTTACCAGTTTTGATACATACCAATAGGGACCACTTTTCTGCAAGAAGGGCCATTCGCAAATCTTGGGGCTCGATTCCAATCTATAAGAAATGGGATGTACGACTCATTTTCTTGCTTGGTGAGCCAGATCGTGAAAAAACTCCAAAAGAAATTGCCGAGTTGGAAGAACCAAATGATGATGAGGAGGTGGACAGCCCTGACTATAATGTTTCAGATGATGAAGCAGAGCAAGAAAAGTTACATGAAGAGCAACACGAGTTTGGTGATCTGGTCATTGGAAGCTTCCGGGATAACTTTCACAATTTAACTTACAAACATATGATGGGCTATAAATGGATTTTAAACTACTGTCCGCAAGCCACATTTGTCATGAAAGTAGATGAAGATAAGTTTGTGGACATGATTCAATGGATTGACTGGAGAAACAGAGATTTGGAAGTGTCAGAGAAGGAGAATAAGAATGCTAACAATAATGATGACGTAGATATTATGGATGATGATCCTGAAAAAAGCTCTTCCAAACTACCAGATTTATACTGTAACGTATTTATCGGAGGAACCCCTGAAAGAGCGGTCGGCACCACTTATTACGCCTCTCCTGAAGACTGGCCGGAATCCAGGTATCCCGATTATTGTAGCAGTTGGGCATATGGAACCACAATGAACTTGATAAAAATGCAGTATTCAGTTTCGAAAGAAAGAAAAATGTTCTGGATTGATGACGTGTTTCTTGGAGCTCTTTTGGAGTTGGTGAATGTCAAGTATGATTGGAAGCCAAAGGTAGATGACTGCTTCAAAACTCATATGGGGCTAGAGGAAAAGTTTAGGAATGTTTGTGGGTCGGATGGAAAGATTAATTTCGAGGAAAAAAGGGAATTCGGACCTGTGGTTGCTTTGAAAATGGAGGATGGGTTTGAGAGGGACATGATATGCTTGTGGAATAAAACTGTTCACGATATTGGTCACAAGTTTGATGCAAACAGGAAATGAATTTAACTGTAAAATATACATATTCTATTCTATTTATCATGATTATTCTATTTGTTGAAACAAATAAAGCAAATGCTATAACCCTAGGGTTGAATTACTTAACTACATGCCAACATTTAAGAAAAATAGCTTATTTTGGACTTTTCTGTCTGAGAAGATAAATTTTCAGTGCTATTACTTTGTTCTTATTACTGTTCATATTTTTTACATCGATTGCATTGTTTATATACTTTCATAATTTTTTTTGTGAATATTTCCATTATCATTGATTAATAGTAATATTATTGAAGTCAAAAGGCTAAAATTAAAATGGAAAATTTCCATGATGAAAGTAAGGTCCGAAGTAGCTATTCCCTGGTCGTGGTCCAAGATCGGAAGGAGCTTGTGGAGCCGGAGCGGGAGCCGGTGGAGTATTCACAGGACCTGGTCCAGGGACTGATGGACAACCTGGGGCAGTGCCAGCCTTGAAGATCTTGGTATCCTCTGTGCCTCCACATTTGAACACTTCTTTTTGCTGGGGAGTGAGCGCCCTCCAGCAAGCTCCTGCTGCCTCCATATAATTGAACTTATCAGTCTGTTTAATACCAGCATTTCTGCAGCGCTGATTAGCACATTAAAAGTAAATTATTTGAATGCTTTGTAAATTAATCAGTTGCATAGTATTTATAATTTGAATAGTCTTACTGCAGACACATGGGCTAGAAATCGAGCATAAACGTGAGGCTGCTTTTTTCGTCTATTCTTTTTCTTCGGGCATTTAGCAAGCTTATTATTCTGGCGTTTGGCAGGTTGTTTCTTCGAAATCTCCCGTTTCTGGATTTTCTTCAATGCGCCGGGACACTTCTTGGAGTCCTTATTGTCTTTGTTGGCATGTTTGCATTTGGGATCGCCGCAAAAGAAACCATTGCAGACAGGAGCAAGCTTTCGTACCCTGCGAGACTTTCGAACTGGCTTCTTGCGAGGCTTTAGGGTAGGCTTCTTCGTCTTGCTGGCGACTTTCTTCCTTTTTGCTGTTATATTACAGAGACAAATGAAAATCATTAATGTCTCACCCATTAACATCATTCAACATATTATCAGACGTCATTAATAATCTCGAAGCTACTCCTATAGTCATCTTACCCATTATGAAGTTCTGATTCGAATGGAGCGTGCTTCAAAGATGACAAAACTGCGGTTGGCGGTGACACGAGAGTGAAAATTACTAAATGAAATTATGGACATGACATGGTATTGGTATAGTTGAGTTGCACGATCGCACGACCACCTTATGCTTCATGTATCTAATGCTATTCCAATGGGGAAAAATAGTTTTTAGATTTGAAACCTTGGCAGCCAAATATCTTGGACGTTTTATGAAACATAAAACGCCACGTCATAACATGACCCTATGCGTTTGGATTCTTTATCATTCTTGAAATCTTGTTCCATCTAGCGAAAGCGAGGTTCTTGAAAAGCGGATTCCGCAAAGAAGTACGTTTCTAAGTCTTGGAATACAATAAATGGATTAATGAATGTCCTAATTATCTGTTGCAATCAAATTCACGTTCATTAATAAAACATTCTCGATGTGTCATTCTAATTAAATGTGAGAGTGCAATAATTACGTAAATGTTGAAACTTAAAGAATAACGCAGGCTTAAAAAAGTACTTCAAATTCTTACGAAGCATAGTGTAGACAGTACTAAGATAAGCATGTTTTCTAATTGTTCTCACCGCACAAATTATATTTACGGCACTGTCAGTCAAGTTTGGCAAGTCAAGTCTGTTTATATATATGTATGGTACATAACTGACAAAAATTAAAATCATTATAAAACATGCACATACCACCTCCACCAAAATTATTTCAGGATGAATAAAAATACAAGCTGTAAAATTACAAATTTTTTCATCCATAAAAAACCTCACTACTCAATTTTTTTTACACATGTGTTGTTATTATTTATTATTTAAAAAATAGGGTATTATTATCTATGTGTGGTAAAAAACGCTGTACAAACTTTAACCACATTTAGAAAATGATCTCTTATGTGGTTTTAAAATCCCAATAGCAAACGCGGAGAGTCTATTTGCTTGGTTTATTTTAATTCAGTTCACTCAACTCGTTTCATCAAAACGGAAATACTGATCTGCTGCTGAATAAGATGGACTTGATTGACTGTTTTGACTAAGCATACCTCTCAATTTGTGTGTTAAAAATAGGGTAGATTTTTTCTTGAGATTTAAGGCGTTTTTGCAAAATTAACCAAAAAAAATGTTTGCATAATCATAAAAGTGGCATAATACCTCGATAGACGTTTCCTATTGAAGATACGCTTAAAAAAGATTTATCTAAATTCATCTATAAATATTGCAATGCAATTGCTGCAGCAGCAAGCAGCCAGGAATGCATCATGAAAAAAAGATGAACAAATGAGGCGTACTAAATTTTACCTATCAAATATTTTATCTGGCCATCGCATCGCATCAACATCTCCTTCGCACACGTCAATTTTTGACCTATGTATTATCGGTCCGCAGTCATCATTTTTTGTAGGTTCGAATGTTTTGGATGGCTTATCTCTAAATAATCTGATGCAAATGACTCTTTTCGCTATTTTTTTGGGTCCCCTTTTGTCTTCAAGACATTTCGAAAAAAGGGACTGCTGATAACAGCTTCAATACGACCTTTCCTGCATTTTCCTT
>JAQFXM010003511.1:0-19945 GCA_034693345.1 Entomobrya multifasciata
TAATTAAACTTGTTACATTTATGATTAATATTCATTGTAGGAATCGATCTACAAATGTGTTGCAAAATTAAGAAAATAAACTTTATTCATATTTGATTTATTTGACATGTATTATAACATCATGCAATTTGCTTTACTATTAATACAAAGAGAAACTTGCTGTCATGCAATAACCGATAAAGTATGACAAACTATAGTACATAGGTGAGAAACTACACTCCGTTCGCTAATTATCCGAACACGTCGAAAATTTCCATATCATAGTTAATATTAGATGCTGGAGTCCAGGATTTTTGTTTTATAATACTTAGGGCACTAGAAAGTATCATGCAAAAAATTTCATGGATAGCCCTCCGTTCTTGGGAGTTATACGGCAGAACGCAAAATGTACCAAAACTGACTGTTCGCTAATTATCAAATTATTATTCGTGGTCAAATAATTCAGCGAGTGGAAAAAATCCAAAAAATAGTGTTAATTTCACACTAATATCCAAAATCCAACTTTCTAACATCGTGTAGCCGAATATCCTGGAGTTACCGAGTACCTGTGGCAATAAATTGTAGCCCTATATGTGGTGTATAAGTACTGTAAAGGACAGCACTTCAACATCAAGAGTGTAAGAGATAGGGGAATTTTAAGTGTCAAAACCCCCCAAAATGCCCCTTTTTCCTTGTTAAACGTCAAAATTGGGGCAAATATTTTGAATGGTCATAACTTTCGTTTCCGTCGGCCATTTTCCGTATGTTTTGCAGCAATATGAAGCTAATAAATGGCAAATTATATGTGATAACCTTTTGGGAAAATTGCTTCTGATTTACTAAAAAATGTCAGCCTAAATTTCTAGTGTTCGGATAATTAGCGAACAGTTGGTTTTGGTACATTTTGCGTTCTGCCTTATAACTCCCAAGAACGGAGGGCTATCCATGAAATTTTTTGCATGATACTTTCTAATGCCCTAAGTATTATGATACAAAAACCCTGGACTCCAGCTTCTAATATAAACTATGATATGGAAATTTTCGGGGTGTTCGGATAATTAGCGAACGGAGTGTAGTAGAATGATGACACATAAAAAAATACTAGTGCAGTTTTTCTCATTTAAAATAAATTCATTTTGGAACAAAATAATTTTTCGTGACAACTATTTATAACCAGTTTTTGTGAACTGATGTAATGAATCAGGTATTCGATTCTAAATAATGGATTCGCTGCTATGAATCTACAGCTAAACTAGGTACTAAATCAAACGTCAAAGCAATATAGCTTGGTGCACACTAAAGGTATTCTGGGTAGTGTTTGAATAAGTATTTTGTTGGAATATGAGTCAAATGAATTATCATGATCATATCAGTTGATGCATTAGCTCATAAAATTATTTTTAATTGATCAATTAATTTAATACAACAACAGTATTTCGACACAAGCCAGTTAAAAGCTTATTTTTCTTGAATAAGGGGCTTAGTTTGAAAACCAAACTTGAAGTTAACTTGTGTACGCAAATATGTAACAACAAGGCACGTTGGGTGTCAAAGCGTGGGTTTAAGTATATTGCATTTCAAAACCTTTTAATACCTAAACTGGCTTAATTATATGAATATAAGGTGTTATATGCTTAACTTTACGTAAAAGGCAAACAAGATCGTACTTTAGCACTGCTTATAAGCATGCAGCTTGTCACGTAGACATTCTTTTGGCCGATGCAAGTGTGAATAGGCTGTGTTTGTCTAGTATGTTTGGGTACAATAGAAGATGGACGTAATGTGTTGGTTCCGTAGTTTCAGAAATAATAACCAATTACTGTTTGTGCATGTCACAGTACCGAAAAACTTGTATAGACTTTAGTTTGGTTTGAAAAAAAGACTAGTGAACCTCAAACAAAAGTTTTTTCACACATGTCTGCATTAATTACAGCACGAGTAAGTTTGTGCATGCTAATATGTTCTTTCGTTACAATATTGTAAAATTCAATAGAAGTAAAAATTTATTTAATAAATGGTTATGATAAAATTTGGCGTTCTGAGCAGTTCTTAAATGTTGTTTTTATGATGACTTATCCAGCAATAAAAACCACTTTAGTCAACTTCAAAATGTTGAGCTTCCAGTTTACTAGAATTTATTCGAATTTTTCCAACGATAATTTATTTACATAATTGAGATAATATCTAAACCCTTAAGCACAATTAAAATACTATTCCTAAAATAGATAAATAAAATCGAATCATTTCATTGAAACTGCAATTTTCATACGATCTCACACAATCATAAGAACAGGATTATTCTGTGTTTACATGTGAAATGATGGCTAATTTATTTATTGACGGTTAATATATTAATTAATATTTATTGGTAACTAACAATAACAATTTGTAAAAATACCCATACAGAACAAAACCAATTTTAAAATGTGCGATTTTGAAGTGTAGGTTTTTATACAACAGTAATAGTAATGGATCTTAAAGATATAATATTTTTAACAATAAAACACAAAAAATTCCAGCACTTATCCTTTTTTCAAGTATAAAATGACCAATACAGATATAAGAAAAAAATACATTTTGCCCTTTTATTTAAATTTATACCGAACAAATTACTACCTTATACAAATAATCAATACAGAAGGTTCAGTAATTATAATTGCATTCTAAAATGATCAATAGAATTTAAAATAAAAATTGTTGAAAAAATAAATCAGAACTTAACAATTACAAAACGACCTATGCTAATAATTGCTTGCAATTCCACCCAGTTTTTTTAGAAATATTGTTTTTAGAGAAAAAAATTGTAACAGTTGGTCTTGCGTATTCGATGTAAGTGTTAGAAATTAAATACAATCAAAATTACTGAAATACGATGCATTTAACACTTCTATTTTTCAAATTTTGACACTCATTGTTAATAAATATTAATGAATAAACATGCATATGTATGGTAATTAAATACAGGGTATCTATAATAACTCCACATCACATATTCGCTAATGCATAATATTCTAATAAAATAGAATTACTGCTTGGATTTTTGTTGTCATAAGTCATATTTTTATTATGCTGCTGCACAAGTGGGATATATTTTGCCGGGGTTTCATAATCAGTTTCAACTGAATTCTACGGACAGCTGTTGTAAATCAGCATTAATTTTATATTTAAGGTTATCAAATAAATTTCGTGATTAGTTTACTTCAACAGATGGGTTTGTTAAATTCCTGAAACTTTAGGTATTATTCCGTCAAGAGAACAATCACAGATTTGCATGCCATATCGTGACACTGAATTGGTAATTACAATTTCAGACACTTGTTTGCATTCACAAACTAATAAAGCCATCTAGATTTTTCAAGATACGCATTTGGCTTTGAACGAAGATTCGAGGGTTTAATATTGTTTTGTAATTCCCCAGGAGTCCTATTGATAGAACCCTTCTGATGAGGTCTCGAGTGTTTTTTTAAAGTTAATAGATTTTGAACGGATTTCAGTACTACTGACATGTAAAATAACGCAATCATACATTTAATATTTGAACCTTCGAATTAATATAAGCGTTACAAATTCCATACATTGTAACTCTGGTAGTTAAGTTGATAAGTTTTTTTTATTTGCACAGACTTCTGAATAATATTCAGTGCTGAGCGTGGTATTTTGATATTTTACCTTACGAATTATTAGTTTAATCTAGTAGTCGAAAAATATCTTAAACTTTTTACTAACTTATTAATCCAAACATTTCTAACACGATAATTATATAAATCAATCACAGATTTGGTGGCAAATAGATAAGAGACTTTTCTATGCTACCAAAAGAGAGACTCGAAAAGTCTGATTTTTTACTTATGTAATGCCGTGTGTTTAGATAAGTTGCCTCTTTGTGTAAACGTTGCGAAGCATATTTGACATTTATAAGGCTTTTCCTCAGTATGAACTCTCAAATGCTGTGTTAAATATTGACTGGCACTAAATCGTTTGCCGCACAAATTGCATTCGTACTCTTTAACTTTCTGATGAACTGATTTAATATGTCGCTCCAAGGAACGTTTCTGACTAAACGATTTGTTACAGTTTTCACACGTGTATGGCTTCACTTTAGTATGGGTTGTCTTGTGTCGGTTTAATTCGGGTAGAGTTAAAAACATCTTGTGGCATTCTTGACAGCTATGTGTCTTGGTGCCATAATGTCGGTCCTCATGTTTCCGCAAATTACTATTTGTTGACCAAGCTTTGGGACAATAACGGCAGCGGTATGGTTTCTCTCCAGTATGGGTTTTGATGTGGCAATTGAGAGCGATAGCTGATCCCATAAACCGACTGCATAGATTGCATTGAAAAGGTGTTACGGCTTTATGGGTGTTTAAGTGACTATTCAGATATTGTTTCAGTGCAAACGTTTGCTCACAGTGTTCACATTTAAAGTCTTTAATTCCTGTGTGTAGCAACCGATGCAATCGCAAAGTAGCTTTTTCGGTAAAAGATTTTTTGCAAGTACTGCAAGAGTAGGGCTTTTCACCAGTATGAGTCTGTACGTGGTTGTTCAAACTAGCAAGTTGTGCAAACGACTCGTCACATAAATCGCATGCAAAAGCTTTTTCGTTAGTATGCGTATGATAGTGGCGATAAAGATCCCCAACGCTACCAAATATTTTGCTACAAAATAAGCACTCGTGCGTTCCAAAGTGAAATACTTTGTGTACATTTAAGCCAGTACGGAAACTAAAACTCTTTTCACAAGTATCACATTTAAAGCGCTTCGGAGCCATTTTAGTTTCAAAAGAACTACCACTTGAATGGGTCAGGTGAGTTGGGACGCTAAATACTCTTCAAGGAAAACTTTACTTTGGAGTAAATTATTTGTTTTCTAGAATTTGTCGAAGTATGCATTCATGGTGTTTTTTCTAATGTAGAAATTTCTAATGCTATTTCTTTAAATCCAATTTAAACTTACTTCAATTTTCTATGGATTTATTTGGAGGCAAATTCACTGTAGTTTGCTGCTGCAGAAATTATGTTGAGTATATGAAGTATTTAATTACGACTACCAATAAATAGGAACACTTTACTACTCGTCCCTTTTCTTGAGTACACCTACACACAAGTGAGGAGAGATTATGCACAAGCAACCCATGTTTATACACAAGGTTTCACACGTACGTATTTGACGACATATTAGAGGTAAGCAGAAGTGCAATAAGTTTATCTTTGCCTAGTATTTACTTTGTAAAGTTCATGTCGTGTACGCATTGGGTGTGTTCATTCATGGTTGTTTATTATTAGAAGAAAACTAAATACTTGTAGTTCTTTTTCATGCTTTGAGGGTAAACTCAAGTTAGATATATAAGGTCTTATTGCATGGCTAGAAAAGCTATACATATATGTACGGCACATACACTTTGGAATAAATAATCTTTTCGTTGGCTGGCAGCTAAAGGCTAAGCTTTCAAGTATTTATTTTAACTTGGCTTAGTACTATTTCAAAGTTGAGAACGACTTTATTCCACTAAACTAGTTTATATGTCAGAAATTATTTTGCGTTGAAATGCATAGGCGATCCGGAAAAGATACAATGTAAAACATATCGCTAACCCTTTTTAAGATTTTGTTTGTACGTTCAAATTATTTCATGGGTACTGCTGGCATAATAATAAATAGTTGCCTTCACGTCATTCGTGCGAGCAACGAGACGGTCACGTAGTCTTCTTGAAAATATTAGGAACATTTGTGCTGCTGTCCTTACTGTGTATTCACTTTACTAAGCTTGTTTTTGGAGTCCAATTATACCACGGAAAAATAGTTTTCGTTTCAAATTCGATTAAATGGGTTAGTTGCTTCAGCTTAAATAAAGGTCCACTTATTCACCTGAAATCGTTAACTTGAAATTAGTAGTCATTTAAACAAATTATATATATTTCTGGAACGTCACTAATAAAGCATCACACAGGAAAATAAATTTAGTAGACGCTTTGTTAACAGTCTGCTAAAGCTGCCAATTTAAGCTGTTCGTTAAAAATAAAAACATTGTTCGAGTTTTAAAACATAATATATTTCCCATAAAATCAAGTTTGATAACGCTTTGTTAATAATCGTCTTCAACCATCTAGCTGAATTTGAACTTAAAGTTAAAAGATGCTAGTTACTAAAATTTATTCAGATGGCTGCAGCAATCTTCGAAGGTGTTGCTTGTAATCTAAAGTTCAGTTCAGAAAAACAATTGAAAGCTAACACAAATACCCACCTGGGAATACGTGTTCACGAATGCTTATTTTGACACGCTCAAATCAATCACAAAAGCACTCTTTTTGACCATTATCGAAGCCAAAACAATGAAAAAAACATATTTATGTGATTTGTGTGACAATTCATTTGTGCGTCTTGGCCAACTAAATGAGCACATCAAAACTCATACAGGCGAAACGCCATTTCGTTGCAACACTTGTAACAAATCGTTTACTAAAAAAAGGGAATCTCAAGAACCATCAGTTGACGCACAATGGAATCAAAGCATATAAGTGCGCCCATTGCGTCAAATCGTTCCAATACCATTATCAGTTGAAACAGCATTTAAACATGTATCAAACAGAAACGCCGGTCAAATGTGAAATTTGCAATAAAACGTTTAGTTCCTACAGCGAACTACGACTGCATGCTAAGCGTGAGAATTATGTTCAAAGTGAGAATTTAAATTGCGTATTTTGCCACAAATTCTTCTGGAATATAGGAAATCTTTACTCCCACCTACATACGCATATCAACGAACAACCATATTTCTGCAATTTGTGCGACACGTCGTTTGCTCAAATTCTTTCGTTAAAAATCACATCAGATTTCACACAGGCAAAAGACCTTTCAGTTCCAAATTGTGCAAGAAATCCTTCTCTCAAGATGCACATCTCAAAACACATAAATTGGAACATAGCGGCTTCACAAAATTAAAATGTAGTCGTTGCGAAAAGGTATTTGCAAGAAATGACCAGTTGAGGAACCATATGAACACTCACAAAACACAAGCGCCTTTCGAATGCAAATTATGCCATAGGTTCCTTGGATCAGCAAGTGCTCTAAAGGGGCATACACTTAGACATACTGGAGAGAAACCACATCGGTGTGGAACATGTGGCTTTTCATTTGCAGAGAGGAGCGATATGCGGAGACATGAGAGGACTCATACTGGAATCAAACCATTTAGCTGTCAACTCTGTCAGAAAATGTTTGCAACAAGAAGTCACGTAAAGCAGCACATGGCAGTTCATCGGCGTCAGAAAGTATAAAACTTTGATTTTTGATGTGGCCGTGAATATCATTCTCTGAGAATGCATTTACAGAGACCTTCTAACGCAAATTGTAGTGCAGGAAAAAGTCCAGATACTTTTTAATATTTCTATAAATTACATTTTCATAAAATACTGAACACCAAACATAAAATATCAGAGGATAAAGGAATTTTATTGTATCATAACTTCTCGAAAATGTTCCACTTAAAATAACGAAACGTTGGAATTACTAAAATTCCTTATCGTGGCTGCTCTCGACAGTTTACATGTTGGTCGTCCTGAGGTGGAATGTCTCAAAATGAAATTGTCAAAATTACTGACTTTAAGTAGTAAAAATAATGAAGTTCATGACAATTAATTTATTGTCATAATTCTTTTGGTTTTGGATTAATTGTAAAACTTTTGCCTTTTGTAGTATTTTTTTAAATATTTAAACCTCAAGTAAAAAATATGTAAAGCTACTTCATTGTGTTCTTGTCTAAACTCAACCTTTCTTCAAATTTTACCGTGCAAATGATTTTAATGATTCCTCATTTGACGTCTGCAACCGGAATGTTAAATATTAAAGGCTTTGAAGAGTCACCATTATTGGGAAATTTGTAGCACATTTTTTGTACGTTTGGTACGTTTTATCAGTTGAAAGTGTGATTTTGAATTACATTGAGCAAATAAAATAATTTTAGAATAAATTTTGAACAAAAGGGCTTGTTGTGTGATAAATGCATTCTAAAAATTGCCGGCTAGCTTTGTTGCATACAGATTTCAAATCAGGTTTTCCAAAATGTGCTTGAAAGGGTTGCATTAAAGTAGTGTCTTTAATAAATAATTTGGGGTAATACGTTTCTAAATAAAAATGACAATTTATAATAATAGTAATGTGCAACTAGTGTACATCCTATTGCACTTCGAAAACATTATTCCAAGTACCGTAGTCCTAAAATATGTCATGGATATTGAATACAACTTTAATCTGGAAAATTTTAACACAAAAAATAATGTTATTTTCGGTTCACATTAAGACTTTTTGTAGGATACTCAATGTTTAATGTGGTGATTCATGGGCACGTATTTCAGGAAATAGTTCATCGTAATAATGAAAATAATTAGCATCGTTTCGAACTCCGAAAGCTTTCCATTTTTGAAAACCAACATTTTATTGTAAAACATACCAATGATTACTTAGATTCGGATCCATATTTTTTATAAGTTTTTACAGCATGGTTAATATATTTGTACATAAT
Source organism: Entomobrya multifasciata (assembly GCA_034693345.1). Lineage (NCBI taxonomy): Eukaryota > Metazoa > Arthropoda > Collembola > Entomobryomorpha > Entomobryidae > Entomobrya > Entomobrya multifasciata. The sequence continues at coordinate 8,498 of JAQFXM010003511.1, forward strand.
GTTTTGAATTATTAAATATACGCATATAACAAAATGATTTGCTTGTTTGCTCCAGTTAAGCTTATTTTGGCTTTCTCGGCTAATGGGCAACGAACGAATACAAAGTGTTGACATTCGTCACATATCAGTAGCATAAACTAAAAAAATTATAGCTTCATCTATACCCATTAAAAATGAATTTAATTACTAACACTTTAACAATCAACGTTCTTAATTAGTACTCACAAGCCTAATTTTGTTACGAATCTTGACAGAAAATTTATTTGTTAACCTTATCAATAAATTTCTTGTTAAAATATTTACATGTATTTTTACTTGCGGTTATTTAATCTATATAACATATACGAGAAGCCACGTGTCTTTTTAAATGGCTTGACATTGTAAAAGCAGTTTCACATCTTATGCACTTAAATGGCCTTTCGCCTGTATGAACTCGCATATGCGCTACTAAAGTATCAGTTTTACTACATTTTTTGCCACATAATTCACACTCGTACTCCTTCAACTGATGATGAACCAGTTTTACGTGCTGGCGCAAGTTGCCTACATCATTAAATGCTTTTTGGCATACCTCACAAGTGTAAGGTCGCAAACCACTGTGAATTCGCATATGCCTTTTCAAATTACTCTTTTCCGAGAATGTTTTATGGCACTCATGGCATTCGTAGCACTTTATTCCATCGTGTATACTTTCATGTCGTTGCCAGTTACTTTTCTGAGAAAATGACTTGTTACAAATATTGCAACGATAGGGTTGCTCGCCGGTGTGTGTTTTAATGTGTTTTTTCAAGCCTTGAGCAGATGCAAGAAAACGGTGGCACAAGCTACACTGAAATTGAGTTTCAACTAGATGCGTGTTCAAGTGTGTCTTTAAGGTGCACTTCTGCGCAAATGTTTTTTCACACTGAGCACATTTAAACTGTTTGATTCCACGATGCAGTTTTTGATGGAACTTTAGATAATGTTCAGTCGAGAACGACTTTTTACATATATTGCATTTATATGATTTTTCTCCTGTGTGCATTTTAACATGAGCTCTCATATGGAAAGCGTGTGTAAAAGAGTCGCCGCAAAGACTGCAGAAGTAAGGCTTCTCATTGATATGACTTCGGTAGTGACTAAAAAGACCAAAGATAGTATTAGAAACTGTACTACAAAATATGCACTTGTGTGTGTCAATATGAAGATTGGAATGAGTTTTTAGACTACTTCTGGAACCAAACACTTTGTCACAAATAGTACATTTGAAAATCTCTAGTACAATTGACGTGTGTACTCTAACATGCAGGTTTAGAGAACGTTTTTTTGTGAAAGTTTTATGACATTCTTGGCATTCAAACTTTGGAATGTTTTTGTGACGAGATTCATGTGCCTTCCAATTGCTCTTGAGTGCAAATGCTTTAAAACAAATACCGCATCGATATGGTTTCTGTCCGGTATGTGTTTGAATATGTAGCTTGAGACTATCGGCAGAGTTCAGGAAAGAATGACACAAAGTACATTTGAACGGTGTCTCGGCTTTATGCATGTTCATGTGTACTTCCAAATGGGATTTTCGCACAAATGTTGTTTCACACCAATTGCATTTGAAAGGTTTGAATTTAGCATGAATCAACTCATGTTTCTTGAGACTACCCTCCTCGGAAAATGGTCTCTTACAAATGCTACACGAGAACGGTTTTTCTTGAATATGAAATTTTATATGATTGTTCAAAGACACAATGCGCGCAAAAGAGTCGTCACACAAATTGCATTGATGTGCTTTCTCGTCTGTGTGAGCAGTGTAGTGTCGTAGCAGAACTGAATTGCTGGAAAAAGTTTTGCTGCAAAAGATGCACTGATGAATTTCAAGATGACGGCAACCATGGCGCTTGAAAGAACCTTTGTATATAAACTCTTTAGCACAAGTGGAACATTTAAAATTCTTTGAAACAGACTGCATGTCGAAAGGTGAACAAATTAAAATTGTTAAGTGGTTGATTAAATATTGGTGCTTTGAAATTTCCAAACAAACAATTGTCCAATTTTGGTAAAATATATAAAAGAAAATTGGTTCAGGTTTCAAATTATTATAAGTTAATTGCTGCTAAATTACTTGCTAAATAATTCCGCATGAAGCCACAGAAGTAAAATATTAATTGTTCATTAAACTAGGTTTACCGAGACAATTAAGAAGACAAAAAACTGTAAAATGTTGTCAAAACTAATTAAAAGTTATTTCAGCACCAAAAAAAAGATTTTTGTTAAAGTTTACTTATATCGTTCTAAATTGTGAAGAAAAGTGAAACACTGCATTTGTCAGAGTTTTACATGCAGTCAACTCAAAGTACGCTATACGATTTCAAGGTACCCGTGTTGTTGGCTGATACAAAAGTATTCTTGTGGGGTACGTGTGGAGCTACATTCATTGGTCGAATTACTGTATTTATGCCTGAGTTAAATGTAAACACAGTTATTTGGTGCATAATTTCATTTTGTGATACGTAGGTTTAAGTAAAGGTACTCGTAGAATGTGTAGAAAGCATACATATGCTACATATTTATGACAAAAAGAAGCTTGTGTTTAAGACATGGCTGCATTTTACACTAAAGCTACATGTAATTTCTACTATGGATACTCTTGTAAACTTGTAAGATGCGGATGCAGCTTGTCATGTAGAAATTTTTTTTCCGGTACAGGTGTGTTGAAAAAGGCTGTGTATGTGTGTCTAGTATTCTTGGGCATAATTGGAAGGACACCTACTATGTTGGCTCTGTACTTGAAGAATTCGTAACCACTTACTGTTTATGCATTGCTGCAGAACTGTAAAAATTGTACAGACTTTGCTTTGGTTTAAAAAAGAACTGTGTACCTCAAACTATAGCTTTTTACACCACACATTCTTGCATTATAAAAACAGTGATTTCGTCAGTTAAGCCTATTTTAAACAAGCCAAAAAAAATTAGCTGGGGTTTTGGGTCACATAGCCTCGTACAAACTATTAACAATTTAATGCAAAATAATTCCGGAATTTTTCTCACAATAATTAAATAACTTTAGTCTCTTTTTTCATGTTATTGTCTACTTAGCAAGAGATGATTATTCCTGTCACAAAACAAGTGTCAAGAAATTGCATTCAGACAGATCTGATAGTACTTTTGCAAATATTTCGTTGAGATAAGCAAGTTGAGCTTGCTCTAAAAGTTATGTTTGCATATATACGTAAAAGTGATTGGATATTTAAGTTGAATCAAAATTCGCAATAATTTTAAAAATATCTATTGAAATTTCATTTTAAAACGAAATTGGACTAATCTGGGCTCAGTTTTGTTTAATGCAATATTGAAGCAAATAAAAATGGCTCAAAAATTCTCCGATGAGATTGAGCGTGATCAGTGGAAGCAAATCTGTTCAAATACACCTTAATGTGTGCGTTATATGGACAAACTTACAACAGAGACTCCACATAAATGCAGTTTATGCCACCAATTTTTGGCAGCTAATGCTGCTCTCAAACATCATTTACAAGGACATTCTGCTGATAAACCCTTTCGTTGTGAGACTTGCCACAAATCATTAACAAAAAGGGCAGTTTAAAAAGACATCAGGACTTGCACGATGAAATCCAGCGGTTTAGTTGCCAAATTTGTAACAATAAGTTTACAGCCAAAAGCAGTTTATTGTGACACATGAGAATTCACAATGGCTTAAAGCCATACGCATGTGAAATTTGCAGCAAATCATTTACTCAACAAAGAAATTTACAAGTGCATGTGAAAGCGGTTCATCAGAAAATCAAGGACCACATATGCATTTTTTGTTCTATGAAGTTACGCACTAATGGACAATTAGAAAAACATACCAGAGTGCATACAGGTGAAAAACCGTTCAAATGTCGTAGATGCAAGGCCGCGTTTTCGAACTCCAGCAACTTGAACAGGCATCTTTTCATGATGCACTAATAAACGAAAGGACAAGTATTTGTTGATGTCTTCCAGAGTTAGTATTTTTGTAATATTACCAATATGAATGAAGCCTCGCGATGAAGTATTCGCATTTAAAAAATATGCACAATTTAGTGAAGTAATTTAGGAGTATATATGCGTGTCTTACTGACATATGTTTTTACAAACGTACAGCATATTAATATTATTTATATTTACAAGTTCAGTGTTTTGCTTTCATGTATCATATGTTAAACATTTGTTGTTAACTCTAAATATTTTAAAACTCAGTAGAGGTACAATAAAAATTGATTTAATAAATGGTCATGGTAAATTTCTAGCAGTATATAGAGTTGTAAAATATTGTTTTTGATGATGACCCATCCAAGAATTAAAACCTTATCAGTCAACTTCAAAATGTTGAGCTTCCAGTTAACTAGAATTTAGCCGGATTTTTGCATCTATGTATTTTTTTAAATTTTAGTCTTACCATTAATTTTTTTCATAAAGCAATACATAAAGTAAGTTTAAATTGATGTTTCTAATGCTTAAATTTTTGATGTTCTTAAATGATAAACAAAAAATTATTTAAATGGATATAATTTTCATAAACTCGGATATTAATTTTGAAATATATAATAAAACATGTGTATGAAGCATAAACATAGATTTTTAGTTCTACTCGTTTGTGTGAATTGTAGTGCAAATAAGTTAACTTGATGATCATCATTATAAATACAACGTATCATTGCCGCATAATCCGTACTTTGAAAGGAAAATCATGTAAATAGTCAACTTCTTAATTCTAAAAAACGCTTGGGAACGCCGCATAATGGGAACGTTTAGAAATAAATGTTTTTTAATCTTGTTATTTAATATTTGTCATTTTTATTATTAAGTGCCAGAATGGTACTTTACAAGATCACTTGATGAGAATAGGGGATAAAAGTCTGCCTGCAGATCACAATCCACAATACCTTCCAAGCAGCTAAACAAATTTACAGTAAAAACGGTGTGCACATTTATATAATCCATGGAAAGAAGCCTATTGATTTTGGGCCAAATTGGTTCAACGTAAACGGAATAACAGCCAATTAACGTCAACATGCACGTTAAGTTAGCGATTTTTTATTGTACGTACCAATTTATTAATTTTAGTGTTCAGCAAAACTTTTAGACTATATTCCAAATCTCAATAGTTTTTGAAACATAACGAGTTTAAACAAGCGATTAAAAACTCACATGGTTTTAAATAATGACGTTGAATTGATCAATTACAATTTGCCAAATGGCTACATAAAATTTTATTTCTGGCACTTTTTACCTCATAGTTACATTATTTATTATTATTCAAAAGAATAACACAGATTTCGTTTTAACATTTTCATAACAAGACGAATATTATAGACAAAACTAGAATTATATAATACAAACTTAAAGATGCAGATTTTTAAACTTCAGATTTCTAACAACGACGTTGAAACGGAAAAATCATTATCAATGTAAGCTCCTAAAAATTTACATCCTCACATTAAAATTTTTATTGAACAATACAAGGGATGCTATCGGTTACCTTTTTTACAGAAAAGCATGTTAAAGCATACGTGCAGGTAGACACGTAGGCATGATTATCTTCACAACACAAATATGCGTTAATTGTACTTGGTAAGTACTTTAGTGAAATGCATGACAGTCCCGCCTACAGAAAAGACATAGCCTTCGTATTTTTTGGCTTGTTCTATCCATGTATTAAAAAATCTATGGGAGAGATAGTTGAACATGCATTTGAAGCATCAATTACAAAACCTGTAAAAATTATTTCGCAGTAAAAATGCCTAACAAAATTAGTCTAAATATCTTGTAGTACTTCATCAAGAAAGTCAACCATTATTTGCATGCATAAAAATTATAATTAAGTATGAACCAAAGATATTAAAGAAAAAGGGACAGTTAACCTCCAATTGCAATTCAAAGCTACACATGAAAAGATACACCAAATGGTCGATTGTATTTTTAAACGTAAGGCTGCATTTCTGGCAGTAGTTATTTATTACTAGTTAAGTAGAATACATGACTTTATTGCAATTTTTGCTACCCCTTTTCCACATCAGTATTTTTTCATATATTTCGAAACTTGTTACAGTAGTTCAAATTTATATACGTGTGGAATATTTATGTAATCACTTAAAAGGAATACCTGCAGAAGCATACAAAACACCACGTAGTCGTTTTAAGTGTAAATTATAAATCAATGAAAGACAGTTAATTTAATTTTAATTTTTGAAACAGAAAAATGATGCTTTTATTAATTTGAGTTTTGAATATATTTGCTAAAAGTAATTTAAAAACACAAACGTTACACAAATAAAAATTATTTTTAATTTACCTGATTAAAATATCGAACTACCAAGATTATGATTCAATTAAGTGGTAATTTACGTTCATAATTTTGATTTACCGACCAAAGAGAAACGTGTAATTAAGACAATCATAAATTTAAATTCCCCTTGAATGAAAACGAAGAGACTTCAGGTTCAATTGTGATAATACAACAGATCGAAAAAGAGCGGAATATTTTAAGATATGATAAGCTTAAATTTATAACTTGAAATATTTGATTGTTTGTTTACAATATATAGTTTTAAAGGACACGGTCAAACTAATTAGGTATTAGAAGTTCCGCCGTTATTTATAATTGTTTGGGAGAAGAATATTTGCTAAAATTTAAACCTATTTCGCTTCTTAAAGTTATAAGCTACTGAATAATTTGACACTGATTAAAAAGTGTTACCATAATGAAGCTTCATTAACTCAGAATTCTCTTTTTTAAATAAACCAATTTGTTGCCCTCTTTCGTGTACAAATTTATTTTGTCCGCTCGCTACGCTGCTTCCGTACTAACTCAAGTGTCTTGAAAATACTAAGGTAGTTCAAGACGTTGCAACGATGCATTTTCCCCGTATATATCTTAAAAAATACCAAACACAAGTTTCGTAATATTTATTTGTTTGAATACTAATTGTTCAACAATATACAACCGATTAAATTCATGTTATTTGCTACCATCACAAAAGTTCACATAAAACCTTTTACTTATTTATGAGTACTCATATGGCCGTGTAGATGGCTAGACTCTCGAAAAGCCGACAAACATATTTTACGTTTATATGGCCTTTCACCAGTATGAACTCTCATATGCTTTGTTAAATCTCCATTAGTACTAGAGCGTTTACCACACACATTGCATTCGTGATCTTTAATTTTCTGATGAACTCTCTTATTATGAAGTGTCATGGAAGACTTCGTAGTAAAATGCTTTCTACAGATGTCACACGTATATGACTTTGCGGCACTATGGGTTTTCTTGTGTCGGTTTAATTCGGGTAGAGTTAAAAACGTTTTGTGACATTCTTGACAGCTATGCGTCTTGTTGCCATAATGTCGGTTCTCATGTCTCAGCAAATTACCCTGTGTTGACCACGCTTTGGGACAGTAACTGCAGCGGTATGGTTTCTCCCCAGTATGGGTTTTGATGTGGCCAATAAGAACGAAAGCTGATCCCATGTACTGACCGCATAGATTGCATTGAAATGGTGTTACGGTTTTATGGGTGTTTAAGTGACTTTTTAGATAATGTTTCTGTGCAAACGTTCGCTTACAGTGTTCACATTTAAAGTCTTTGATTCCGGTGTGCAATATCCGATGTGATTGCAAATTAGCTTTTTCGGAAAAAGATTTTTGGCAAATATTGCAAGAGTAGGGCTTTTCGCCAGTATGACTCATAACGTGTTGGTTCAAATGAGCAAGTTGTGTAAACGACCCATCGCACAAATCGCATGCGTAAGCTTTTTCATTAGTATGTGTATGATAGTGGCAGTAAAGATTCTCTACGCTGCTAAACGTTTTGCTACAAAATAAGCATTCATGCGTTCCAAGGTGAAATACTTTGTGTGCATTTAAACCTTTAAGAATACTAAAACTCTTTTCACAAGTATCACATTTAAAGCGCTTTGAAGCCATCTTCGCTGCAAAGTATTTCCTCTTGAAAGGTCAGGTCAGTTGGGACACTAAATTTTTTTTCAAAGAAAAGTTCACTTTGGAGTAAATAACTTATCTTCTCGAATTTGTCAGAGTACAACTTCGTAGTATTTTTCTAATGTACAAATTTAAAGTTGCTTATGTTTTTGATGGATTGATTCTGAAGCGAAATTACTCTAGTTTTACACTGGGGAAATTATTTTGACTCTGTGAAGTATTTAACTATGACTACTAATAATCAGGAACTCTTTACTACTCGTCTCTTTTCTTGAGTATGCGTGCACACAAGTAAGGAGAGATTATGTGTAAGCAACCCATGTTTATAAACAAGCCTTTACATGTCCATATTTGACGACATATTACAGGTACGCAGGTGTGCATTTTTGCAGTAAGTGCTTCTGTGCCTGGTACTTTGTAAAACTTCTCATGTCGTGTACGTATTGGGTATGTTCATTTATGGTTGTTTGTTATTAAAAGGAAACTTAATAATTTGTCGTTCTTTTTATGCTTTGAGGGTGTTCCCAAGCTTGATAGTTATGATCTTATCGTATGGCCAAAACACCTATTCATCTACGACACATACACTTTGGGGTTAACGAAGTTTTTCGTGGGCTTGCAGCTAAAGGCTAAGTTTTCAAGTATTTATTTTAATGCTGCCTAGTACTATTTCGAAATTGAGGACGACTTTATTTCACTAATCCAGTTTATTGGTCAAAAACCATTTTGCCTTGAAATACATAGGATATCCGGAAAAGATACAACGCAAAATATCGTTGGCCTTTTTTGGGATTTCGCTTGTAGGTTCAAATATTTTATCGGTACTGTTTCATGCATAGGACACACAAAATTAAATTCCTTTAATATGGAAAACTTGCAAGTAAAGCTAACTACTTTTTCCACCTAATCAGCATAGCAAATGTATATCTGCTTGCATTTTAAATATGAAAGCTGTTTAAATAAAATTTGCCCTTAAGTTTCTTGAACAGCTAATAATAATAGTAATAGCAGCAGAATAATTTCTACATTAAAAATACTCCTTTCTTAACGTTTAGAAAAATTATTATTTAAACAAACCAGTAACATAAAATAAATAGTTGCACAAAAGCTGGTTTAATTTTTGTTAAATGTATAGAGTAAGGAAGCGTACCTGAAACTGGCGTATGTAATAACTTGTTTTATATTACCAGGTTAAGTTGGCAAATGTTTGCCATAGAACGCTACCTTGTATACAAAAGATTTCATGCAATAAGATACATACATACATCTACCAGCTTTGCAAGCCTAAATTTATATCTTACCGACTTTTCTATTTAAGCATTTAATTAAAGCAAAGTTATGATTTATAAAGTTTCCAAACAGTTAAACATTTATCTCATACAGTGATGCCAAGTTTTTTTATCAAATTTGTGCTCGTGATTCACACTTTTTATCAGTCTTTCTCCCAATTCCAAATTTTTATTAAAAAATGTCTGGTTTTCTAATTTTGGCTGAAATGTTTACAATAACACGCTTGCACACTTAAGGTATTCTGGGTAGTATTTGAATAAGTATTTTGTTGAAATGTGAGTCATATGAATTATCATGATCATATCAGTTGATGTATTAGGTCATAAAATTATTTTTAATTAATCAATTAAATTAATACAGCAACTGTATTTCTACACAAGCCAGTTAAAAGCTTATTTATCTGGAGTAAGGGGCTTAGTTTGAAAACCAAACTTGAAGTTAACTTGTGTACGCAAATATTTAACAGCAAGGCCCGTTGGGTGTTGAAGCGTGGGTTTAAGTATATTACATTTCAAAACCTTTTAAAAACACAAACTGGTTTCATTGTAGGAATATAAGATGTATTATGCATAACTTTATGTAAAAGCCAAACAACATCGTATTTTAGGACTGCTCATAAGCATGCAGCTTGTCACGTAGACATTCCTTTTTCCGATAGAAGTGTGCTGAAAAGACTGTGTTTATCTATTATGTTACCTCAAACAAAAGTTTTTTTCACACATGTCTGCATTAAAGAAAGCAACTACTAAGTTTGTATATGCTAATATGGTCTTTCGTTACAATATTTTCAAATTCAATCGAAGTAAAAATTCATTTAATATATGGTTATGATAAAATTTTGTCGTTCTGAGCAGTTCTTAAATATTGTTTTTATGATGACTTATCCAAGAATAAAAACCACTTTAGTCAACTTCAAAATGTTGAGCTTCCAGTTAACTAGAATTTATCCGAATTTTTCCAACGATAATTTATTTACATAACTGAGATAATATCTAAACCCTTAAGCACAATTAAAACACTATTTCAGAAATAGATAAATAAAATCGAATCATTTCATTCAAACTACAATTTTCATACGATCTCACACAACCATAAGGACAAGATTATTCTGTGTTTTTATGTGAAGTGATGGCCAATTAACTTTTTGGCGGTTGAATTCTTTATTAATATTTATCGGTATCTAACAATAACAATTTTTAAAAGTACCCATTCAGAACGAAGCCAATTTTAAAATGTGCGATTTTGAAGTGTAAGCTTTTATGCAACAGTAATTTGTTTTAAAGGTATAAAGTTTATAACAATTAAACAAAAATCTTTTTCTTGTTTTCTAATGTAATATGACCAATACAGATATAAAAAATACATTCGCCCTTTTATTTAAAAAACCAATTCTATTAATTTATACCAAACCAATTGCTTCCTTATACAAACAATCAAGACAGAAAATTGAGTAATTAGGAATGTATTCGAAAAGGATCGATACAACTAAAATTTAAAATTATTGTAAATAAATCATAACATAACAATTACAACATGACTTATGCTAATAATTTCTAGGAATTCCACCAAGTTTTCTTAAAAATATTGTTTTAGGGCAAATAAAAATTTATGTTGTAAAAGTTGTTCTAACGTATTTAGTGCAGTTAGAAATAAAATACAATCAAAATTACTGAAATACCATGCATTTAACAATTTCATTTTTACAAATCCTGACAAACATTGTTAATAAATATTAATAAATAAACATCCATTAGATGGTAATTAATTACAAGCTATCCATAATAACTGCACATCACATATCCGCTGGTACATTATATTCTAAATAAAACTGAATTACTGCCTGGAGTTTTTGTCATAAGTCATACTTTTATTATGCTGCTGCACCAATGGGATATATTTTTCTGGGGTTTCTTAGTCCGCTCCAACTGAATTCTACGGACAGCTGTTGTAAACCAGCATTAATTTTATTTTGGAGGTTATCAAATAAATTTCGTGGTTAGTTCACTTTAACAGATCGGCTTGTTAAATTCCTGAAACTAAGCAATCCCAAATTGGCATGGCACATCGTGACACTAAAATTGGTACTTGCAATTTCAAACACTCGTACACATTCCCAAACTAATCAATCAATCTAGATTTTGCAAGGTACGCATTTGGCTTTGAACAAAGATTCGAGTGTTTAATATTGTTTTGTAATTC
>JAQFXM010003512.1:0-19945 GCA_034693345.1 Entomobrya multifasciata
GTTTTTACTTAAAAACTCATGGCTCCATAAAAATAAAAATTGGTAACTGTTGTTCTTGCATTCACCCGCTCAATTATGAACTTATGAGCCACAATTTATTAATAAAAAATAATTTGAAATTTAAATTAGTAGAAAACATTCCGGTTTTATTCATAATATTCAGAATTAAGTTTTACATCATCTTGTGTGTTAGTAAAGTCAACTATATTAAAAAATTAAGTGATTTTAAATAATAAATACTCAGCATTTATGTATTAAACTCATAACATCCGCCTTATTTTAAGGCAAAAAATATCGAAGTATTTATCAAGTAAAAAAATATAGCACCATTTGCTTTTGGTACCAGAATTTTCTTGACATTCGGAAACATTTTCTGAGTTCAAACAAGCAGTTTAATTTTAACAACAAAATAATATTTTTACAAGTATTTTATTATTATTTTAAGTTATTGTGCTTAATTAAACATTTCAGCAATCTCGATCGATAAATACTAACAATTTTTTAACTAACACTATAAATATAACTACTACTTATACTACATTTAAATAACAGCAGTCGCTACAAATTTAAATTAAATAACCTTTACACATAAAAGTATTCATAGCTCTGACGAAAACCTCTATTTTTCAATTTTTTGGATACATTTGGTAATACAACTTTAAAATTGACAATTTATTAAACTTTTAAGCAAATTATAAAACAACAACATATTGAAATTCCATTGGACATAAAATTCCCCTTAAAATAATATTCCATAACAAAGCTTATTTTGTATAGTACAATTTTTTAAAATGCTTTCATTGAACTAAACTATCAACTTTTTCCGTTTGAATTACGTAATTAGCAATATTTGATTACAAAACTTTATAATACCTTGTCAAATATGAACGAACCCGTACTACTGCTTGTAATCTACCAACAATAATGATTTATGCACTACTATGTATGTTCCGGAAAATAAACTCCAATAAATTATCAGATAATGGATTGTAATTATTTGTATTTTAAAAACTACAAAACTAATAACTTATTATTCAATGTTTAAAGACTAATATATTTTCTGCGGAAAACAAATTTAAAAAGATAGTAATCTCTCAATGTTGGCAAACTTGTATGTGGGTAATTAAATCAGTCCCAAAATGCTGATTCCAAGAGAATCATCTGCGGACCAGAGACAAATACGTTTTTTTCCTACCCCCACTTTAAAAAAAATTGCCTGGCATCTTGTTGAATAAAAAGTCAAGTATTGAAGGTTAGAAAGATTTTCATCCTGATTCAAGTTTGAAATCAGCTCTTTTGTTAATTAACGGTTGATGGCAACATAATCTGCAATGTTGTAGCTTAAACACTAATCAAAAGTTCTGCCATAAGTTAATTGATTGTGCAAAATGTACTCCTCGTTAACTCTATTCAACTATGTGTAGTCAATTATTTATTAATCAGTTTTTCTATGCAAATTATTTTTAGATTACTGATTGCCGGAAATATGTATACGAATTTCCATAGTATTTGGCCGATGCTTTCATCTTACCATTGAAGTGTTCTATTTTACTGGGAACATATTAAAAGAGGGCAATTGTTGAACCATGATGTATTCAGGAAAAAAATCAGAAAACAAAACCAAGTTCAAACTAGTGGCTCTAAAATAAATTTGGACTTGGATTTTGCAAAAAACAGGAAAATATTCAGATTTATGGAACTTTGAATTAGAAAACAATTGAATAAAACATGTTTTAAAGATGTATTTTCAATTGTAAAGGAAAAATGTACTCTTCTGGATATACGAGAAGTCCATAAGTTTATGTTTGTGAATTTTAACATGCGCCAGTACTAGGAGACGCCAAAATAAAAGTAAATGGTTTAACTATATATGTATATAAGAAATCTTCCAAAGAGGAGTTCAGAAATTTCGGGATTTTTCTACTGCCTTATTTACTAAAGGAAAATATTGAGTAAAATGAATATTTTACAAATTTAAAAGTAAAAGCAGAATCAATCTCACATACAAGAACTATTGAGCTGAATGTTGATGATGAGCATGAAGTTACTCTTATAAATTAGTTTTGATGGTTGTGATGATTTTTGCTTTGAATACAAGAGTCATCGCACGGATATTATTAATTATCAATATTCTTGAAAGAATCTTATCGTATTTTTTTCTATCAAAAACATAATTCTTTTTTTGGACTGGAAGTCATTCTTAAGAATTATATGTATGTGTAGTCAGTCTTGACATTAACCTATGGCAGTTTTTACTTAGGGATACATGTAATGAGCAGATACATATAATTAATATTATATCCCTTCAATAAGCAGAGCTTTTAGGCCAATTTTTTTATAACTTACTGGGAAAAGAATACTCGCATAATATTATGGATATTAGCCGGGCTTTTATAGATGTACACATTGGCAAAATAAAAGTTTCACGTGTGTTTATATTAGCTTTTTCACCAAAGTTTGACAACAGCCTTTTCGGCTCCTACGCTAAATAATAATATGGGATAAAAAATTGAGTTAAAAAACTATTTCTATAATATTTTTCAATTGACTGATTATTTTCATCCCAGTTTTATGTAAAACAATTTTAATAAAACCGTTTAAATTTTTTGATGAGCTCATAGTTGCTGCATTCCTTGTAAAAAGACTTACGTGCACTTGTCATCCCTTTACTTATATTGAGTTCATTCGAGACATGTTTTAGATGACGTTATCGGAACCTATTTATTAAATTCATGACAAGCCGGGTATAAAAAGTCATATATTTAGGTTCGATTATCGTTTTAGTCATTCCAACTTAAGTATAAGCTTGTCGTATATTTGTACTACATTTTACAAGTATACTTTATTTTTCGTATAGTTATGTAAACTTAAATTGAATCTAACCGGAAAATGTTACATTTCCGGGGTGTCACGGATTTTGCTGCACCTAGCTCAATAAAAATTTGCTTACGTTTTCTGTTTTCTAATTATTATCCTATATGTTTTGTATAGATATATTTCTACGCATTATTATAATAGTTTAAGGCTTTTTGTCTGTTCCATTGTTTTGAAAAAAATGACTCTACTCCCTTCCAAATTATTGGAATAAAGTTTAACCCACATTGACATTTGATAAACCGCAGAAGCTAACCTGCAACTAAAATAAGTGTTAACCATACTTGTTCACTCAAAACTGCTAAACTAAAACGACTTGTTTCGTCATAAATCTGCTTCGTACAAAATGCATTACTTTTGAACGAGAATATTAACGACCTTAGAATGAAGATTAAATTTGCAATAAAACAAAATTTATGAATCAGGACTTTAAACACTACTACAATGATTAACACTTTTGTACTTCATACATAGTACAAAAAGGTTTAAATACACTTATTAATACATCAGTTTTTAACATTTCTAGTGAGAAACGAGACATCTTTATAATATGACAATTTGGACTAGAAGTCATCAGTAATGGTAATTTATAAATGTAGTACATTTTACAATTATAATTTTTTCTGTAAATTGGACTGAAAAACTTCATGTTTTGATTTAGGGTAATTAAAAAAAATATCCTGTGCAAATAAGATTGCATTCATAAAATTGATAACTGCAGCTGTATGCAGAAATATACCTTACTTTATCCTAACCATCAAATTTTGTTTTGGTATCATTAACTAAAACACATTTTCAGTGACTACCATTTAAAGTAAGGTATTCATCTAATTCCCATAATTCAGGTCATCAGTGAATAAACATTACTTCATTGATTGATATTTCACTGAATTTTCTGGACTATATAAATTAGAGATGAGGACGATCTATATAAAGACTTGCTGTAAAAAATAGGTTGTCTACAAGACCAAATTGCAGTAAGAAAGAAGTATGAAATTAACAACAATTAATATGACAAATTTTCAATATTTGAAACCAGTCTTCAATTCAGTCAAATAGTCAATCCATCGTTATGCAAAAAATTATAATTCCAGACCGTTTACTTATTTAAGATTGATCTAGTTTGCAATACATTTATATAATATATTGATACTGTAGTAAACCGTAAATTAAAAAGCAGCAAACAAGTTAGTTCCAGTCATGAATTTGGTCCATTTTTACTCTCAAGCTCAATATTTGACATTCAAGAGAAGGTATAAGCTTATATAAGCTTTATTAATTAATATTTTATTTATTGCATATTAACTTCCTACATAATTGGTGGGTTGTAACTAGTGTGTAAACAGCTCAAGCCAAGGCTATTTATTTACGTTATCAACAATCCCATTTAACTTTTGATCAGCATACATTTTTACTACGTGGACCTCTTTCGTATATCAAAAAGCTTTACAATCCGTAAATGTGTTTTCTAAAACAAATATATCTGTTCAAAACCCACTTTAAATCTAACTTTTCGGTTCGCAGACCAATTGCATACGGTCGTGAAATCAATTCTGCCTGGGTTTTAATGATTTTTGCAATATTGATTTGAAGATGTAACCCATTATGTATTTTTAAAATAAGCTATCCCTTTCGTGCCTTTTTATGACCATTGGTTAAATATATTTATAATTTTGTTGCTATCTTTAATATATTTCAATTGACATTAGGCAAGTTTATTTTGGTTATGTTCGTAAAAGACCAAACTTGTTGAATTTTTAAAGTTATATCATAGTTTTGACGCTACGTTTTATGGCAAAAGATTTCGTTTGGTATATTTTACACATCTTTATACCTGATAGTAAATAGCTCTTCCGTTAAGTTAATAGTTTCGAAATGTAAAAAACATTGTCTTTTTTTAGACAAATCCTTCGGAATTAACCAAATTTCCCCTTTTTACCTTTAAAATACGAATTCGGTTAATCCAAACATATTTATAAGATAATTTATCAAGAAATCAATTAAAGCTAAGGAAAACATATATTAATGTTTTTTGGCATGATCCTAAACCGCCCGTGTTACGAATAAAATCTTCCATTTTGACTTAGCCAGTAAACTGACTAACCACTGAAGAATATTAAAAACACGATCACAAATTGAAATTATGCCACTATTCCTACCGATTTATGTGTAACGTAGCATAATTGAGAAATTTATTCATCTGTTTTGTAGAAGATAATATAGATTGCCAATGCCAAACAAAGAGCAATGGGCAAATTAGAGATGACTGTCAGAAACAAAATTTAAAATTGAATTGATAAAGTACACCATGATTACCATTTAGGTAAGGCTTATAAAGCAAGTTGCGAAAAAAATTCTTCCATGAAAAATGACTAGTGAAGTAATATCGTTGGCAAGAGACTATATGTTCCTTTTCAGATCTTCCAAAGCTTTGAATCGATAGATTTCATCATCATGGTCACTATTTAGATTAGTCGTATAAAGCTCGTTGCACAAAAAGACAGCTAACTGGCTATATAAATAATGACGAAGTATTTGCTAGATACACACATCATTTCTCGTTTCGGAAGTTTTAGAAATGGCAAAAGGTATTTCATGGCACATATGCCTGAAGACAAGTTGTCTGTCTTTTATTCGTATGCGTCGTAATTTTGTGGAACCAACTTCGTCTTCTGCATAGCGCAGGAACAATCATCAGGTATCTGTTGTATTAGAATAATGTTATACAAACATTTGTGATCTTCAAATCAAGTAGAGTTTTGTAGCATCAATTCTAACTAAACTTGCTATAACTTTGAAGATTTTTTGTATGAAACATAAATGACAAAATGGTAGTTTACAGAGGCTAGTCACATAAGGGTCTCAATTTATGGCAGGGTTCAAAGTTCACTTTCCCATACCTACACGCATGCATGTATGTGTGAATATATGTGTGCAGGTACGGACAAGTGAACTTTGGACCCTGCCAGAAATTGAGACCCTTATGTGACTAGTCATAGTACTTTACTCAATTTTTGTCCATAAATCTAGTTATCTATCTTGTTGAATATGACTTTGAAACTTTTGGTCCGCCTTTAAACAATATTTATACTAAAAAATATCGGAGCTTTCAATTCTGCTCCCTGTATCTGCAATAACATATTTTTCTGGCAATTTTCTATCAAAGTACTTGCCATGACATTTCAATCAAAATATGTCCACTACACTACAAATTTGTTCCGACATATTTACCAAAACTTCACACAAGTAGAGTAAAAATCAGAGCTACTACAAATAACCCTGCAAAACATTTTCCTTCATTTGGAAAAAATACAATGCAAACTTAAAAAGTTTTAAAAAATAAGTTATTTTCATGAAAGAAGCTGATTTTCTATTGGTAAAATATCACCGTGTAACAAAATTAGTTTCAGCCAGTATGCATGTATGTACTCGGAATTTAAACATAATTTTGATTGAATTGATTACTACACATTAGTTAGATCAGTTTAGTTTAAGAATATTGTGTATAAAAAATTCAAATACAAGAAGTAAAATACCGCTGCACATTATTCTAAATTGTAAAGCCCATACCTTCTTACTTTTTATACGAATAAACTGCATACAAAGTAGAAGTTCGCTCTTTGCTTTGCGAAATTTTTCATAACTCTTTTGAATAAATCACACACTTTTTGCATTCACAAAAAATCGATTGATAAGTAGTTTTTGGGATTTTTTATTTTATTTTGAGTTCTGAAAACAAAGATTTGTGGGGACAGCTTGTTAGTTCTACACAATAAGCAGCCCGACAAAAACATCTTAATTTGTTTTTTTATCGTTGTGCACATTTAATATTCAAAGGTTTAAAAATTTCAGCTTTTAGAACTTTGCATTGATGTAGATAAGTGATAATCCAACCATTAAATTTTTAACGACTCTTTAAGTACATCCAAATTAGACACGAAAACTTTGTCACAAAATAACGTTTTTCGTGACAAATGTTAGTTAAGGCATCTGATTTATCAGTTTTCAGTATACGAAATGGCCGAATGACAGAACAAATGTACATAATTATTTACGTTTCTGAGAATTAAGACTGGCTCCAAAAATCGTTTTGCTCCCATAGGTTAGAATAATGAGTTATAAAAAAGAAGACACTCAAAATTTTCCTTTGGTTGGTCAGTAAGTCTTAACCGCACTACATTGCGCAGAATTAACTTGAACATTGAAATATTGCTTTTCAGATAATTTTATTCCAAACTTGTCATAAGTTTAATTTATCACAACACACCGACTAACTAAGCTACTTACGTCTTGGAAACTCAATATTTCATTAAATTTGAGAGAAAATGAGAAAAATCCATAAATTAAACAGTTTAAGACCGCATTTTTATACTTATTTATGGTTTTAAGAAGATTTGGCGTTAAAAATAGAAACGTGTTGTTCATGCCGAATTCAACTCTAAATTGTCATCTGGACTAAATTATATTTTCGATCATTGTAAAAACAATTATGTATTGCCTATTTCAAAAACTGCTCGCTTTCTAAATGCTTTTAATAAGCGAGAAAAATTCAATGGAAAGGCGGCAGCATCTGTCTTATACTATATTAATATATTAGTGTATTTCCGGCTATAATTTGATTAAAGATCAAAATATAATTAGTAATGATAATGAAAACCCTGATTTCACTTTCTTCTAAATGATTGAACTCCACGTGCAACACATTATGCACAATAAAATAGCTTATGGTAGCATTTCCGAGCAGAACAAAGCTTAAATAATGCAGAACATCATGGAATATCGAAGATAATGCTGTATATAACCTTAATCAAAGTATTTATCTACATTTTGACATGCATAACTTAAAGGTTTTATTAACGAACCATTGTAAAATTCAATATGCAGTATTAGCTTAATAATGTTCTTTGGTATCTCCAAAATAGTTTGCATACTTTTAAAATGATGGAAAAAATTACAGAATATATTTCGGAGGGCTCGAGAAAGCAGAACCACGTTCTACCCTGGCAACTTTCTGGATACCTATATCAGATTCGGAAGTTCCTTCGATGTTGCCAATAAAAAGCATATAAGGTATCTTCAAATACGACCATTTGGACAACAAGTGTAGTAATAACACATTGAATGAAAGTTCGACTGAATGAAATTATTTTCACAAACTTATACCTTTATGAATACATACAACAATCCAAATGAACCGTATTATTATTTGAATCCCAAAGGTTCGAATTAAACGAGTAAGAGGTATTTTGTTTTTTATAGTTATAATAAAACGAAAAATAATTTAAATTAAGCTTTACAACTTATTTCTATATTAATTGTGTTGATTGTAATCAAGTAAATTTTTATCTTTCAAAAAGCTATTTGGTAATAAAAGCTTTAAAAATTTAAAGCTCTTATAAAAAATTACCAATGCCCTTCGACAACTATAACAAGTAATGTGTATAGTTCAGGGAAAAATTTGACACAAAAATTATTAACTTGTAGATTTATTTAAAATTGAAAGCGTTTTTGTCAAAACGATTGACTTTAAATGCGTTTGTCAACTTGACGTACATTTGCCAAATTGAATTTTACGTTGGAATTCAAAGTGAACACTCCAGGAATGCAGTTTATTTTATCACTGAAGACAAATTACCTACAGTAAATAGAGTCCCAGTGATATAGATCGTATTCTATGTACGACTTCAATGCTAGAATTTAATTTTTATGCAAAGGAATACTATGTAAACATTTCAGTTTCATACTAGTGTACTTCAATTCATTACCATTGATATTAGGTTATCGGGAATATGAATTTGAAGTCGTTGTAAAAAATCTAAAAGATTCATGCATTTATCATGAGATAAAAATTACATCAATCATATTTTCTAAAACAGTTATGGTGTCATTTCATTGAAATACATTCGGTATTCTAGAAAGAGAAATTACTAGCATTTTAAAATGGAAAGAATGAAATGAAAATTTTCAAGAGGTTCTTCGTCTACCATTTTGTTCTATTTGTGTAACTCTTTACATCTATAAAGTACGTAAACGATTTACAGAACATGCGAACTCCACTGCACGGAAATAATTTCATTAGTTAATTCAAAAAGTTATAAAAATGGACTTTATGAAAGAAGCGGACTTTTTAGTCGTAAGAATTTCACCATAATACAAAATTTGTTTGATTCAACAGATACATTTTCAACTTGTAGATGCATATTATTTTTCGAGTACATTACAACACATACGTTATCTGCCACTTGGGCTATAATATTGTTGTTAAAAGTTTCGGTAGCCAGTGTAAAATAACTTTGCACACTTTTCTGGATCTTTAAGTTCATACTTTTAAATTTAACATACGATTGAATTATTTTTAAAGTAAAGTTAAGAGTTGACTCATCGAGCTTTTCTCTAACTCTTTTAAATATATTATTGACTTTTTACTGTCACTCAAAAGAAGTAATTATTTTGGTAAAACTTAGATTGATTTGTTCAATTAAATCTAATTTAGCATTTTCTACATTTTTACTGCGATAAATTTACATAAATTTAGAGATTTCCAAAAATAAAAATGAATTTCATACGTTTTTCCATGAAACCGTTCATCCGTTTGCAGCAGGTTGATAGGATTTCCAAAATGAAGTGGGTTGAATAACGTAAAATTTAGGTATCAAAATTTTATGATCCATTACGGCGAAAATATCCCAAATTACGGCAATTAGTAGGGCCTTTTATTTTTCGTCTGATCCTTTTTGATAATGATTGTCCAGTATTTATGGTGTGTGGTGCCTAAAATAGAAAAAAATGAAGCAGCGTATTTATTATTTAATGAACGTGTAGCATTGCGTATTTATGAAAAAAATTATTCATCATTATGTTATATTTATATTATCTTATTAATTTGCTACCTGCTTCAAAATAATATAACGCCATATTTTTCAGTTATTTGATGTTGAAACTCCCATGACGTGGAACCTAAACACAAAATTATTTATAGAAGTAAAATTTTATTTTATTCATAAGCTTGAAGGAAAACGGAAAACATGTTTTGTTGTTATTACCACAGGTTTACTAGTAGTCGTGCTTTAAATTTCGAGTATTTCCGATTTTACTACAAACCAATTGCACTAGTCCCATAGCCGATATGTCTGTATAATAAATCAAATGACTCAAAACGATCTGATAAATAACTATTACGTTTCCTTGTTTTAAAATTTCTACAAACAATCACGCACCAATTAACAAAACAATATTATAGTTACACCACTAATAGATTGCTTAAATTGTAATAACTGAATATTTTGGTTCATTTCAATAAATCCGACAAGACACTGATAATTTTCCTGGTGCCAACACGACAATATTTTGTTGCTGTTTTTTGCTCAACAGGTGACTAGAGCAAGTTGGGATTTGTCATACTAAATGTCATCAAAAAATTTTTGCATGTCGTGTAATATATTCTTCGAAGAAATAAAATGCTAAAAAATAAGTCTGCGATTTTTCCTGCAAGACAACTTGAATCATAAATTTGGAACGAAGTATGAACAACCCCATTTTAAAAGATGTAGTTTTACTTCAATGATGTGCCAACAGAGATGAGACAGGATTTTTCGGAAGATTGCATGTATTTTGTAGAATAAAACTGATTCTATAGTGATATAGCATGATCTTATGCGTTATAAAAATGCAGACAGATTATGACAAAGTGAAAGAGTCTTTCGGTTTCTGCATTGCTTGTTTTTATTGCCTGAAGCTATAAAAAGCAAACAGGTAGGTTTCATGGGCTTGTGCTTGCTTTTGAAGAAGTCAAACATATCTTTCTTGTTTCTGTCTTTTCATCACGATGCAGAAGGTGCAGATTTTAAAGCCGAAGAAGAATAAGAGAAGAATTTTTAGGAATACTAGTATGGGTGCCTCTATAACATATAATAACTTGTTATGAAAGGGCCAGTCTCCAGAATGGGACTGCACAAATACCAGAGTCGTAAAGAGCGAAAGCCTGAACATGGATAATGAATTTTCCCTTATTTCTTACCTGTTTGCATACATGTCCTCCGACGAACAAAGACCAACACAATGTTTTTATGAGATCGATAAAATATATTTTACATCATACATGACAGAAAGTTTTTAGGAGTGTCTACACATGATTAAAATATCAAGTTAAATATTTCAATGCTCTGAAATTTCCGATTCTTCATTATGATGACGTATTTGTTGCATTACTTTAGTACTACAATCTTTTGGTTTTAAATACAGTTTCGCGTGCGCATACAGTCGGTAAGAGAAAATAAAGACAGGTTGCAATATAAATCAGTTGATTTTATTGAATTATAGAATTTTAAGTTTACACATTTTATAGTCACACTAAGTATTGTACATTTAATACTTATAATAGAATTTTATCTAGATCAGCTGAACTACAATAATACAATATTAAAATTCAAATATTCCCAACATAGTACTGTATCAAGTATTGAATACAAAATCATTTTTGACAAAGTCCACATCTGATTTGTCTCTAAAACAACGATAAAAACGAAGTAGAGGCGAGTATTTTTTTCAAATACGAATTAAATTACTTCCGGATCTATTTTGCTACTTAAAAAGAAATGTAAATTGAACACGCTACAAACACCATATTTTAAATTGCTATTTTGGTTTATTTTCATAATGAAATAAATAAGTTGATTGCTTTTCGCACTACTCCAAAATATGAGCACTTCAATTAAATTTTCAAGTAACGATGAATATGTAAAACCAGTTGTTTGGTATAATATATTTATTACCAAACTAAATGAAGAATATCTTGCGGAACGTTTACTTTGCCGTTCCTGGACACTAGAAAGAGTACATTAGCATGTCATTATGCTAGTGAATACAGTTATACCCACAGCTCTGTTTTTAACATTAAAGTTTAATTTACAATTACGCTATTACGCACTCATGGTGATGATCGGATTGTTATTAAACTAGTGAATTTTTACTTAGGTCACATTTATAAAAAAAGATATGTTAACGAACCAAAACAACTTACAATTTCATTGTTAACCGATATGTTGAATATTACGCCAGCAAATATATACGTTAGTATATCACTAACATGATACGCAACTAATAATGTAAATAACATATAATTACTCTTTTACAAATACTTAAATTTTAATTTAAATTTTAAGTTATGTAGCCCGGTATGAATAGGCATGTATAAAACCAGAACAAACTGCTTTAGATTACCTTTATAATAATTGATGACAATGTTTTTTAAACTTTTTAATATTTTGTGTTATTCCTCTTTCAATAAAGAATTTAAATCGCTTTGAAGCATGAAATTTTATGTAATGTTCTTGTATTTAATTAGCCAGCAGAAATCAATATTAAAAACTGAAAAATTCCTTAAGTTCAATGATAATGAAAATGTCGAATTATTATGAACAGGGATAATTCTATCTGCATTTTATTGAAAAAAAAAAGAAACCTTTGGCTAAAGGATGGAAATTCCTAATGTATTTAGTTCACTCAAATAATATATCTCTTGTGTTTCCAATAAGTTGTGTATACTTTTGGAAAAACCAAGTGCAACAAATGTTTAAAAAAAGATTATTTATTCAAATGGCAATTTTGCGAAAATTCGTAAAGAAACAAAACAAACTAATCAAGATAACGTGGCAAAATTTAAGTTTGATGCCATTTTATCAGAGTAGTAAATTTTAAGGTCACTCTATCCCCATGAATTTTTTTCTGTATCCAAGTATCGAAATAATAATATTTAAGAAATGAATCAATGATTTAGAGTAGTAAACTTTTTCCATACATATACAACCCAAAGTTGGAGTATTTCTCTGGTGAATCCCAAAGTCATCAACTAACTCACAAGTTTTATTAGTTTCCTTTTTGTAATTCTACAAAATTCATGACCATTTCAACAATGAAATGACATTGCTGATGAAAGCTTACCCCTATTTAAAATTACAAGCTATACATATGATCGTATCCAGCTAAATACTGATAAACTAAAGGCGCGTAAAACTATTATAAACATAAATTACCCATTAACAAAGTGGCGTATACCTCACGACAGTGAGTTCAGTTCAATCTTTTCCTTCAGTATGGAAGAAGTAAGGAAACGACTTATAAAAAGTAAGGGAAAAAACATTTGATACAAGATATTCCAGCAGATTTTGAAATTTAAAAATACAGGAACTACAATTTACGTTACAATGACAATATTCAAGATAATTAGTTACAATCGGTAACAAATCCACAGAATCCACGACTGATTATCTATTAGTAACTTTTTTGTATAAGTGCAGAAATTTTAAAATTATTCTTTATATTTACATCCAAACCGTCAACCAGTACTATGGCCTTTGCTCTTAGTATTCTCGATTGCAATATTTATAATTTTTTCGTGTACTATTCACAACTTTCACCGCCCATTACTTTATTGTATACATATGACATGAAACAGTTTCAGTTCTGATGCATATAAAACGCTACGTAAAAAATTAAACATCGTACCAGAGTACCGAGTTTTGGAAATAACATGAAGTAACTGCTCGTTTCCATAACAAATAGCAAAAGTAATTTACAGATTGGTAAATTATATCATATTTTTCAAACAAGTCCCGTTCAAAAAATTACTTCCAAATTAAAACACATGCATCATTTATTTATAATTTGCCCCATTTTATTAAGACTGCTAATTTTAATTAACAAAATCAAAATTGGCTTAGAGTTATAACGAAACAAACATCTTATAATATCTAAGGACTTAAAACAACATTGAAGTAAAGTAGTTTTTTTAAATTGTCTTGTAGCAAATCATTCTGCTTTAGGAATGCTTTATAGAATACTGATTACTATTGGTTTGCTTCTATTAAATTTGTAGTACATTTTACAAATATTAAATCAGGTTTCATGTAAACATGTAACTTAAACTTGGTTCATGAAAGAGAGTCAACTTTTTTATACTTTTCATGTATTCTTATTTTTATTCTATAAGTTACTGCAGTCTTTGTCACCACATTTTTCAAAAATTCATAGTCCTTGATCTACGCAGTTCAGTGAAAAATTTGCGTGGTATTTTATATATACTGCAAAGCGTCAAATTGTTTAGAGGAAATATAATCAACATATAGACATTTAATTTGGTATAAAACAGTTAGTTTATCTTTCGTTGTATCGTTATAACGTTGTTTTTCTAGAGAATTTCAGTAAAACGATTTCTATGATTTTGACTAAACAAATAAATTGATGCGTATTCGTATTATCAAATTATTAAGGCTGCTTCCTTTTGCATAATGGTTTGTAAACTATTGATTTTTCTAGAGTTTATTTTGCAGTAGTATTTGTACATTATAACTCTTCTTTTTTAATTTGGTATTTTATTATTTGCATGCATAAAGTGAATGAATATGTTGATATCCTACAAAGTTATTTAAAACTTTAAAGAAAATTGAACACTTAAACTTTACTTTTCAAAGCAGAGCCAAATTAATTATACCTATGTAATACAGGAAACTCAATATTTTGTTTCTCATGAAATAGAAGAATTAACGCCTAACTACATTTTCAATACAAACCGATGAGCAGTAAAATAAATAACTCCGAAAACGATCGGTTTTTAGTGATTTAGGCCGAAGTGTACTCAACTGGTAAAATATTTACACAAAAATAGAAATGTAGGGACAATATAAACAAAAAATAATGCAAAACCGTTGACTCTAACAGTTTATGAAATTTGATCAATCCATTATACAAATGGGTTTTTTAATTTCAAAGGAATAAAAACAAAGTTTACTAACCGTAAATACTTGGTCACTTTATGATGGAAGTCACTGTGTTACAAAACATGAATTATAAAATACCGAGAAGCCACGTTTTTATTTCAATGCTCCAAACATTTAAAAAATAGGATTAATAACTGTAGTTCAATCAGTTATAAAAACAACAAGCATCACTTGATTATGTTGTTATCTATAGCATAGACTCTATGCACCTAACACTGAAAGAGTTCTTTTGACTGAAGAAAAGGTTGTATTTTACGAAAAAGTTACAATTACTACGTTGTATGTAACTATTTAACGAGTGTATACGTATCAGAGGACAACACTTTACCATTATTTCTGTACTATGTTCAGATCAAACGATAGGAAATGAACTTGCTAGTATTTAACAGTTTAAAAATATAAACTGGCCATGCTCCTCTATTTACTAAATTAACTGCACAACCAATCGTAGGTTACAGTCAACATCACGCAAGAATGCTCATAAATTGTATTTAAAGTGCATGCTGTTGTTATATTTTGCATGTCATTTTACTAATATCAGCTTAGCGGGCATTGAATAAACAATTTTATTTTCAGAATATTTCGATGAAGTTCATAATATGTAATAAATAGTGAAACCGGAACACGTTGAAGAGGAAATAACTTTTAAATATGATAATGTAATTGAAAAAGTGATTTCAGTATTTTGCTTTTGTAAATGTCCCTGAGTCAGAATGCATATCTGGGAATATCAAAACGGTTCGAGAGGTAGCACAAAGTACATTGTAGCAAACAAAATCGCGAGTAATACTACTATTAATTTCTCATTTCAAAGCAAGTTATCTAGGGAGACTAAAATTTAACCAATACGAACAATCAAACGTAAAAAACACAAAATCTTTACATTTGGAATTGTATTTGTAAATAAAATTTAAGCCCAAACCTAGAAACATTAAGAGCCATTTGTGCTAAATTCCTTTAAAACACGTATATTTGACTGTTTTGTTTTCGTTTTCAATTTTTTCCGATTTAAAATTTTGTTTTAATTTGTCATATTAAAGTTGAAGTTTAGAACCAAAAACTGGGAAAATAAAATGCTCATCAGTGACACGTATATAAATAATGTGTGCATTTAAAATTTTAATGTCTAAAATGTATGCATTTAAAATATCCCACATTGTGTGCTTGTACTGTAAACTGACTAGCTAAATCAACGCAGTCCATTTCACTTATAGTGTAAAATAGTAAGCGATTTTTTGTGTTTTTACCTTTTGGTAGGATCGATTTCAAGGCTATCTTTATAACATTTAAATTTCACCTTCACAAATACATATATTTTACGTCGGTTTCGGGTGAAAAGTTAGCATGTAGGTTGAAAAATATTTTCGATAAATAATTTTATTTCATTATATATAACCGGAGAATTTTACAGATCATTACATTATGATAGTAACTAACTTATCGCGTGCAATCTAAAAAACTTGGACTGTCTTATTTTTGATTACATTACTGAAAACATAAACAAATGTTGTTCATCACAATTTTTTCAGAGGAGCCTATCCGAGTCAGCATTTGGAACTGATCAGGTTACTGTCATAATAGTTTGCCAAATTTTAGTGATGCTTCAACAGCGAATCATATTTCATGAAATCCAAAAATAATACAGAAATGATATGTTAAGGCATACCTTTTCTCATCCACCTTTTTTCACCTGGTTATCTGCTTAAGAACAAAAAATTAATCTCTTAGAAAATAATTATACCCCTTTGTTTGTCTCCTAATTTTACAATGGCGTAGTGCTGTGTTTTGCATGCAACGAAAACGTTAAATACCCAAATATAGCGTATGGGTATTTTTGCCTTACTTGAACGAATCAAAAGATTACTGATAGCTACTTTTTATCTATTGATTGATTTATAAGTCTCGGCGAGTTTTGATGATTTAAGTTAATATTAGGAAGAAAAGACCTTTTTCTGCAAAAAGGAAACGGCAAAATGGCAGTCAATGATTTCGATAGCGATCGTGTAAACATACCTATCCTAGCTTGTAAAAATCAAGGAACACAAAACATTTCTTGTATTCAAAGTGATGGAGGTTGCATCAACACATTTGAGGCAACCAGATTGATTAGTCCTGCACGCCTTCAAACTTGGACTATCTTCAAGGATTATGTTGAATCTGAAACTGATACGCAAAAAATATTTTATTGTGAATCCGACTATGCTCACGACTTTGAGGCACATGTAGTTTAAAAAAAAAAACTATAAGTTTGTTTTCTAGCCATTGGTGTAGTTTATAAGCTCAATAAAGTTTGCGAGATGAAACTAACACCGGAGGCTTGGGCAAGAACTTGCCAGTTCAAGAAACCTACCTTGGCATTTAATCTTTAAAGTTAATTCCTTGTGAAATATTGTGAATTCTGGTGTAAAGCTATTTTTTGCAATAAATAATTAGGGGGCAAACAATGGGGTATAATTATTTTAGAGGAGATTAAATTTCGAAAAAAAGGTGGACAAGCCGGTGGTCTTTTAGACCCATGAAAACGATTTTCCCATATGTTAATTGTGTCTATAAGCTGCATGTATACTCAAATAAAAATTTGTATTTAAAGCTAAGTTCAGTTGTGAACAGTTGATCTTATTTCTCCTTATTACATATTAGGTAATAAATATTGTAAATTTATGACCAACTTACGTAGGCCTACAAAAATTCACAAAATTATGCGAATATTAAACCGTTGTCTAATTAAATATAAACTGCTACTAATGGGCATATGTAAGAAAATATACGTTTAAATAATCAAATTCTATTCTTGAAACACCTGCCAATACTACAACCATATAGCAAACTAATTGACAATTTTTACAGTACATGACTTTGTTGAATACAAATGCTGAAACAATACTTTGCAGGAAATTTAATTCCACTCGTGAAAAATCAAAGTTTTGGTTATTAACATGAAGAGACTGCTCCAATAAATAAATACCTAAATACTAAAAAGTGCGGAAAATTTAAAAATTATGGTTTTTTCCAATCAAGTTAAGTGTTATATTTTTTACTTTTAAATTTAATCACACAAATTGTTAATTAATAATTTTGTGCCATTAT
Source organism: Entomobrya multifasciata (assembly GCA_034693345.1). NCBI lineage: Eukaryota > Metazoa > Arthropoda > Collembola > Entomobryomorpha > Entomobryidae > Entomobrya > Entomobrya multifasciata. Next base: position 17,736 of record JAQFXM010003512.1, read on the forward strand.
ACTACTACATTCAATTTTAGTCAACTAATAGTATATAGTATTTGACTTTATCAAAAAACGATCTTTCAGTTATGGTGGCACAATCATTTTCTTTCATCTAAGAAGTCATAAATGCTTTAGAGTAGAACACGATAAAAAGTCTTCTTGCATAAAAATGTTCTCCAGAAAAAAGTCACATATAATTGTAATTTGCAGAAGGGGTACTTCTGGTATATTTGTAGTACATTTTACAGATATAATAGTTTCGTGTTGTTGTGTAAGCTTTCCTTTTATCTATTTGGGAAAGTTCTTTTTGTTACTGTTTTCATGCATTTTTATTCCTTTTGCTTTCTTAGTATTCAGTATAATATTTTTTGTTATCGCACTATTTGATTAAAATTAAAACGGAATAAATTATTTGGAACAAACTTGATAATTTAACTGTCATCAAAGTTTTTCAAAGACACTCTCTCTGTCAGAGCTTTTTCAGTAAGCTGATGCGTGAATCTATATCGGCAAATCACCTTTCATTTCTTTTTTGTATTTTAAAGAACAAACAATGGTATAGTAGACAAACAATTATAAGTTTCCTGTTAACTTTAAAGTCTCGTTTGTATGTCTCCATTTGTCAAATATATGGATCACTGTTTTCTTAAAACCAAAAAGAGACAACAAGGGATCTTTACAGAATGTATTAATTTCGATATTCAGGACTATACGTATAGACATTTGAATAAAATACTAATCTGAAATGTGTTACTGGACAGTTTTTGCCTACATGCATTTCTCTGCTTTGTTGTCTAATTTGATGCAATTTTTCTGTCGCATTGCTTCCAAAACAAAGTTTATATTCACCTAACGGCAAACTAAAGGTCATTGCAAAAGCACAACGACTGAGTAAATCATCTCATAATAATAAGCCAAGTATTTTCTTAATACTTTGAATAATGCAAGAATACAATTATTTACTGTATCATCTCGCCAGACTACAAAATGGCTCGGTAATAAACACATCACGTAAATGAATGCAGGTAACTTATCACCTGTTTTTTGTCGTCAAGCAAGCTATTTTTGTTCAGTAAATTATGACCCAAAATGATGTCTTTAAATCACAATGAAATCATGGGCAAAAAAGTAAATTAGGGTTTAGAACAATGCTACTTTGTGTTGTCAAGATTATTTACCGCCGTAAAATTAATCAAAGAAACAAATAAACATGGACTGGTTGCAGTTGTTTCTTTGAAATTAGACAATTTATCCATCTTTTTGGATGAAAGAAGAACCGGGAACATGCTGAGAGAAATTTTATAAAAGATTTAGCTGATTAGAATACACATGAAATAATCAGTGTATAATAAATGGATCGATATATATTACAATACTCATTAGATTAATACCTGAGTAAACATTTTCATAGATTGACTACACATACATATATTTCGTAAGAATGGCTTTCAATCCAAATGAAGAAGAATGTTTTTCATAGAAACAATACTACAAGATTATCTCGAGAATAATAACAATCGTTAATATTTGTACGATGATTCTAGTATTCCCAAAAAGAATCATCACAAACACTATAACTAATATATAAGAGCACCTTAATGCTCATCATCACTATTCAGCTGAAGAGTTTTTATGGGTGTGCTTTACTTTTCGTTTATTTTTAAGTTTGTAAAACATTCATTGTACTCAACATTTCCTTTACGCCAATGAAGCAATAGAAAATTCAAAAAAATTCCTAACACCTTTGGGAGACTGATAATACACATAACTTTCCATTGTCTTATAATTTGGCGTCTTCCGGAATTGGTGCATGTTAAAATTTATGTACATGAATTTAAATGGATTTTAGTATATCCAAGAAAATACAATTTTCCATTACATTCGAAAATCCACCATTCAAAATTTGTTTTGTTGTATTGTTTTGTGATAAAACAACATTACTCCTAATATTTTCCAGTTTTCGCAAAATTCAAGTCCAAACTTGTCCTTTAGCTACTAGCTTAAACTTTTTTTCTGTCTTCCAACATTTCCTAAATATTTCATGGTTCCACAGTTGCCCTCTTACAAAATGTTAATTGTTAAACTAACAATGGAACTGACTGAATGCATGAGCGAAATTTAGCTTTAAATTTATACGTGGTGGTGTATTTTTTTATGCTGATTTTAATGGTATTTGTTATTTTCCCGAATGCGCATATATGTAATTATCAGCTGCGTTTGTTTAC
>JAQFXM010003513.1:0-19939 GCA_034693345.1 Entomobrya multifasciata
GACCAAGATATTAATATTCCACCATCAGCACAAGAGAATCCTGTCGAGTACTACTTTTATGTATGGGCAACAAACTGTAGAAGTTGTGAAGACATTTACATACTTGGGCATCACCTTCTGTACATGTGGAAAATTTCATGAACATGCCAAAGCAGTCAAGGCAAAATGTGCGGCGGCAACTAAATCCCTCATAAGCCTAATAGCAAGGAGCAGAACCACCTGCTGGCATTCAATGATGCGTCTCAAAGACTCCATGTTGCTCTCGATACCCCTGTATGCAGCTGAAATCTGGGGACTCAGTGAATCGTCGGAAATCGACAAAATTCAGAACACGTTTATGAGACAGCTATTGCACCTTCCTGCCAACTCCCCTGGCTACCTAATTCGCATGGAGACTGGAATTCTACCCATTACCTTCCACATTCTACGCCGATCCCTATGTTGGCTTGATAAAATCAGGGATCACAGCCACTTCCGCTATACTCATATCTGTCTGACCGAACTTATCAAACTCGACTCCATTCAATCTGTTTCATCTCTCAGTAATTGGTACACGCGAGTAAAAAAGGAAATTTTAGCACTGATCCCTTTTGTAGCACAAGAGTCGGAGAATTACAATTGGAGCCACCTCTCAATTGGAAACATTGTGTCTTTACATGTAGCTAAAAGCCAACTGGCAGATATTGAGAGGTGTGAAAACTCGAGCTACAGTTCTTTCTATCACAGATTGAAGGAGACCCACTCACAGGAACAATATCTGTCCTATGAACTTAGTCTACAACATAAACGGACTTTCTGCAACATGCGCCTCCATGTCGACCGACTTCCCTATCTAAGTATCTACATCAACCACAAAGCCTACAAATTTACACCCACGATGAACTGTTCTCTCTGTGGAAAAGAAAACGATGACCTCTTTCATGCACTCGCTAAATGCGTACACTACAAATGCATTAGACCGGAAAATCTCCGTGGGATTCGCACCAGCCTGCATACGCACAAGCTTTTTCAATCTTATAATATTGATTCCGTTAAAAAATTCTGCAATTTTGTCTACTTGTTACTTAAACGTAGACAATTTCTACTTGGAGACTGATTTGGTAATAACTCATCATTTAAGTTTTTAAAAAATCAAGCCTGTATATTTTCATCATTATTTCAACCCCGAACGTGACGCTATTCGATTCGTTGTAACTTTATTTTTGTGTGTTTCGAGCTTTGGCCTTCCTATCTAAAAATATGTATATATGCTCTGAGCGTAACTTATATCTCTTCAACATTTCATTTCATTGTATTTACTATGCACCACCTATATATAAATCTAAACATGTCATGTATATTGTGAAAATTATTGTAATTATAAATTAAATATGAGAATGGAATATGTGGCGGGCGAGCTTTGCTCCCGAAATCCGTCAAATAAAATCCCCTCTGAGGGAGCTATCTATCTATCTACAAAAACCAATAAACAAAATTGTCCAGTTGGGCTATTTAAAAAAAATACCTTTCATTATAAGAGTCCAGAAGGAGAATTCTCTCGAATTTGGCCGATTGTTGGTTGTCGATTCCAAAATACGTTTTTCGTATTGAATTAAAGTATTGAAATGCTGGATAGCTGGACTGTGTGACCCCAAGCTTGAATAATTACAGCTAAAACTAAACTAAGGAAAATCGTTCCAATGCCTACAGTATTAAGCACCAGTAATGTTGTACTCATTTGTATTGTGTTTAGAATAATAGCTTCAATAACAAGTATCAAATAGCACAACAGGTGTGCTGACATGATGAGTATGGCTATGAATAACAGTACCTGTTTACTTTTTCTGGTTTCAAGAATAAATTGTTCATTTTCGGGAATCATTTTCATAGTAAATTGATATTTTAGAACTATATCGTATACTGAATTGCTTAGTCCCCAAGCTTCCCAAAACAGCGGTGTTGCCATTTTAAAAGTTTTGAAGCGATGCACTTGGATTTCGTTCTGTTTTGTGAAAGTAAATTAAAATTAAAGACTGCGCCGAATTGGGAAGGTTCTGGCCCACCAAACTTTGTTTTATAATTGAAAAACTATTAATAGAAAAGTCCCGGGAGTTTTTATGTTATTGAATTTCACTGTTTTAATTTAACATGCAATGAGCATTCAGAGTTAGTCTAACTCTAAATTGTCAATAAATGAACTTTTGCATGTTTAAATCTCCATTCGTATCACCGTTGCATAGTAAAGATTAGGAAATTTTGTGTATTGGTATAAAGAAGAAAAGGAACTTGACCGTTTTCATTGCTGTATATATACGATGTTTAACTGACACTATATTGCTAGCATCAGTATGATAACAATTCATTAATCATTTTGAGCATCTGACAATTAGTTAAAAGATTGCATTATTTCGTGTTAAAATACAAGATGTGTATACTTGTAATGTATATGATACTATGTTGAGTTTGTTTTAAGTACTTTGTTATTATTTCACTTTACTTTGTATGAATCTGAATACATGTCCAAGCAACGAACTGTCAAAGTCCAGTTCACTCACCAATTAATTTAGTGATTCTTGCACGCAGATTACATTTTTTACAACAGGAAATCTTTGCCGCATCCCCAAAACTGTATTTTAAGCCGCGTAATCCCATATTTACGTTAAAACAAAAGCATTCAAGTAAAATTAAAAAGTGTTTATCTTATTGCTTGGCAATGCTATGCCCTTTTATTATTCCTTAAATGGAAAATATGTCGTTAACGCCCTGCTGTTACGGCCAAGCTACATTTTGTACGTTATGTAGGTTTTCTATGTACATAATCTGGACAAAGAATTCAATTTATTTTTAACAATGTTTTAAGAAACTGGTTGACACAACTTTTTAATTTTCTCTGATGTACCAAGCGAACAACTAAAGGAGAAATTTAGTATTGTATTAATAAAAAAAATTGTAATTTTTGAAGCCATGCATTCAATATTTTAAAAGCGTTTTCTAATTTTACAACTGTTTTCCTTTATTTGGTTTACTGAACCTTGAAATCCGCCAAAAATTGCAAAGGCACTCGAACAAAAATACAAAAATTTATGTAGCCGTATTTTTAATATACATAAGTATATTAAAATCACTTCTGTAACATGCGAGGTCATAACATACATATGTCACCATGAAGTTCATTTTAATATTTCATTTAAAATTGAGGAACTCTCGGCATAACAACGTCCTATGATTAGTTTTAAAAAAATTCAAAGTAAAGCCTTGAGCTTTTATTAAAGTTTTATATGATTGGTTTGAGTAAAATAAGATCAAGGAATTAGCTGTTTAATTTACAATAGCTGAGTTAAAGTTAACCAGATTATCACTTTCTAGGTTTGTCAGCGCATAGTAAAATGCAACTGGTTGCTGTACCCTTATAGTTTTCTTACAGTACCTTACAAGTCCTTTTTGAAGCCATAGATCACTTTTGTATTTAGAATCCTAATGCAAAATTCGTTACATCCAATAATAATTTGAATAGTTTGCACAATTGCAAAATTCCCTATAACCATAATGGTAGATGTCAGGACATAAACTTGTTTAGGAATTATGTGCCAACCTGAAAAAATAATCCGATTGCCAAAACAAGCAAAATAAATCCAACATCCATTAACGACCCAAAATTTTTTGCTATCAAATTTTTGAATTTGATGATCTTCCGTATATCAATTGAATTTATATCAATACCGGTTGAATAAATTATGAATATAACTTGCCAAAAGAATTTATTGGGATTACTTTTCAATACAGCTAGAACATAATTTCATGGCAAAGTATTATAATCAATGTACATTGCTGATGGGGCTTGAGAGATATGTTAAGAAACCTTTTAAATCGATACATTTTATTTTATCAGCGCAGTACATGCCCTACTTGCTATTATGCATATTCCACGTGCTGGTTAAATCGATAAAGAAAACTTTAGCATAGACTAACTAATAAAACATTCCGCCAACAACGACCCATTTCAAACGTGAAAAGTCAAAACTACTTACTAACGTATGTGAACCAGCTTATTTCAAATACACAAATAAACCATAACTAATAATAAAATCGTTGCGTTCTTTCTTTGATTTGATTTATCCGTATAGTTCAGCTCAATTGTTTTATCATGACGTTTAATAAGTAAAAAAGGCAAGCAGCTAAAACTTTTAATCGAGACATCATTTAGAATAAAATCAAAATATTAATTGTGTAACTTACAATAGCCGAGTAGTAATTGACTTGCGTTGCCCTCTCAAATTTTGTCAGCGCATAATAAAAAGCCACTGGTTGCTGTGCCCTAATCTTTTTCTTCCAATACCGTATACCACCATTTCGATTCCATATATTATTTTTCCATAAGCTTATGATTCCTTTACAAAACTCATTGCATGAAATAGCTAAAGGAACCGTCTGAATCACTACAAAATATCCCGTAATTATAATACCAAAAGTTAACACATAAATTTCTATCGGAATGGTATTCCAACCTGAAAGAATTATCCAGTTTCCAAGTATAAATAAAATAAATCCAACACCCATCAACGACCCAGCAATATTTGCTATCACACGCATACCAATTTGATTAATACAGTGTAGCTCATTGTATAAAAGTAATGTTCTAATACTTAGGTTCATATTTCTAATAATTTTTAAGCAACGTAAATATATGTTGCATATTGTCATGGTGGGTATACATAATGTAATATATATTCTGGTAGCCTCCAATGTACACCACTGCATCGAAATATAAAAGAACATATATAGCGGTAAATCAGCAAGCGAAAGCTTTAAAAAGTAAGAAAAATGTAATGAGAGCACTTGGCTAAACGGATCAAATCCAGATAAAAACAATGCAGGTCCTAAAAATATTCCAGTAGTCAGAAACACTATAGTAAGTGCTATCAGTAGTAGCCCGTTCATGTCAAATTTTCCTTCTTTCTGAAACGAGCTAAATTCTTGTAGATTAAAAGAATATGAAATATGTTAACTGATTAAACACATATACATTTCTCTTTATGACAGGGTTTATATTGAACTTCAAACAAACCTTCTTTAAGTATGGACCGAAAGGGCAACCCGTTCCGATTTATTTGATCTTGGGCACTTAGTTTTAAAATTCGTTTTTCAAATTGAAGTAAAGTGTTGTAATGTTGAATAGCTACTGTGTGAGCACATTTATGCATTATACCTGCCAAAAGAAGACAAAGTGCAATCATGCCAGCAATTGTCATATTGATGAGAACAGTTGGAGTGTCCATTTTGATATTTTTTAGAACTACTGATTGAATGACTAGATTTAAGTACAAACACATATAGGATACTAGTATAAGTAATATCACAAAGAGTGGAATTTGCTTGTTCTTCCTAGTCTCAAGAACAAATTTTTCCTCCTCAGGTATCATTTTTATTGTAAATTGGTATTTAAAAATTATGCCGTATGCTGAATTACTTAGCTCCCAAGCTTTCCAAAATAACGGAGTTGCCATTTCGATTGTATTATACGTATACGATTTCGTGGGTATGATGATTTTCTGCTTGTGATTGGAACTAAAACGGAAAAACAATACGAATGATATATGCATTGTTATAAATAAAAGTATTTTAAGCTTGTCTGGATTTTGAAACAATATGAATATTGATTAAAAAACAAGTCATGTCAAGATATGAAGAAAGCAAGAAGATGAAACATGAATTTTGTTTTATGACATGACATATCATGTAATGCAGTGATGATTTGTATCTTTTAGGGTTTTTAACCCTGACGACCCCGTTTATTGTATTTAACCCGCGGTCCTTTGAAAAAAATGATGTACTCTGAACCCCCTATCAAAATATGTAGTAAAAGTCCCATAGAACGTGCACAAACAGACGGACAGACAACCAAACCAAAATTATAACTACGACAAATCCCTTCATCTTCGTAATAAATTAAAATAGATTATCTCACTTATTTAATATTTTTATATTTTATGTTTTTATAATTTCAAAATCTAATAAATTTATACTTAATATAACATAATGTCCCGACAAGTTTTCTAATAACGATTTGTAAAAAAGGTAAATTGAACATGTTTCAATATGTTGTAGTGCTGAGTCTAAGGAAGGCTACTGTACAACAAGATGGCTTTTAATTGCAAAAAATCCTAATAAATTTTAACTGCATGAACCATAAAGGTTCGACTCAATAACAATGTGAGCATATTAATTCCTTGTGAAGATTTCAAAGACATTTGAAGTTTGACCTAGCAAAGATACATAAAAAACCTGATCAATTTGGATGTTAAACTATTTTAATTGGCTGTGAGCCTTGTAATTGATAAACTATCGTTACTTTAGTCCAAACAAATTGATTTTTTGCTTCCAAAATATTGTATTTGCTTGCCTAGGGAATTACTTGCATGAAAGTTAAGTTTCAAAACCATATTAATATTGGTATGCATTTTTCAGAGAATTGTAAAATAATTAAACAACTTGCAACTTTTTGGCAATAAGGTATCGCCAGTTTTTGATCGATATGGATATTTTACATTTTCAATTTGGGTGATCTGTCAATTATTTGATTTCTTGGCATAACTAATAGGTACTTTCTGCAAAAAAGTTAAATAACTAGAACGTTTTACCTTACATAGTATTATAATTTGGACTGTAATACTGAGGCGAAGAATATGATACCGCATGAGACAAATCTTTTTGTTCATGTGAATATGTTTCCCTATACTTTATTTAAACTACTGTGCTCTGAATTAGACACGTAAACTTATATTCAGTCCATACCCGGACTAATGTCGCAACTATAAAATCCATATGCATTGAATAACAATATTGTTCCATATGCCGGCTTATTTCTCATGACCTGTCAAAATATTGAAGGAACTAAAATGTAAAAAAAGCTAAATCCTATACACTAAATGATTATTTTTTGAAATTTTTTGATTCCTCATTTAAAAAACCTCACTAGTAAAATGAAATAGTAAAACAATTCTATTTGAAACCATTTTTTTTGAATTAAGATAATGGTAGAACTTATGGGCAAATTAATATATAAATTTATGGATTTAAAAAAATCTGAAAATATACTATTGGATACGCAATTTAGTCTAAATTTTATTTGTGCAACCACAGTAATTTAAAAAAAATCAGTTTAATGTTTTCGAACAAAGCTTTATTGTTACATCCTTTATGTTTATTGGGTAGTTACAAAATGATTTATTTACTTCGGTTTACGAAAAATGCTATAAAGTACAAATAATATTACCTTTTCTTCCATACTTTTCATCTATGTAAGTCAACAAACCTCTTGAGTAATTCACAAGTAAATTCAAAATAATATATTATAATAAGTACCAAAACAACATCTAAATTTAGTTTAAGTGTCTAAAAGATAAAAAAAAGCTACGAACATACCACACTTGTAGAACTTTTAATAGAAAATTTAAAATAAAATAAGAGCGTTAGTTGTGTTATTTACAACAGCCGAGTAATAATTGACCTGAGTATCTTTCTCAAATCGCGTAAGAGCATAATAAAAAGCAACTGGTTGTTGTGCCCTTATCTTTTTCTTCCAATACCTAACCTGGCCTTTTTGACACCACAAATTTGAATTCCAAGTATGTAATATACCCTTACAAAACTCATTGCATGCAATAGCATAAGGAACTGTCTGAACAAGTACAAAATACGCTATAACTACAACACCTAAAGTTAATAAACATATTTCCGTGGGAAGTAAATTCCAACCTGATATCACAATCCAATTTCCAAAAATCAATAAGATAAATCCAACACCCATTAATGACCCTGCAATATTTGCTATCACACGCATACCAATTTGATTAATACAGTGCAACTGATGATAAACAAGTAATGTTCTAATATTTAAGTTCATACTTCTGATAATCCTTAAACAACGCAAATAAATGTTGCATATTGTCATGGTGGGTATGCAAACTGTGATGTAAATTCTGGTAGCTTCTAATGTACACCACTGCGTCACTACATAAACAAATATATATCTTACTATGTCAGAAAATGTAAAACTAAATTTTAATGAGAAATGAGCTACAAGAAATTGACTAGCTGGATCAAATCCCAATGCGATTAATACAGGTGCCAAAAATATTCCGACCAGAAGTAGGATCATAGTAAGCACATTTACCAATAAACCATTCGTATCAACGTTATCGTGTCTTTGAAAAGCGGTGAATTCTAAAATATGATAAAATACTTATGAATTCGCATTACATCTATGCATTACAATGTTAGCATTTAATATTTACCTTGTTTTACAAGTGTCCGAAATGAAAACCATTTGTTGCATTTTCGATTGCAGGTCGTAAACGTCAAAAATTGTTTTTCATATTGAACTAAAGCATTGTAATGTTGAATTGCTAATGTGTGAGCGTAAGTTTGATCTATAAGATCTAGCAGCAGACAAAGAGTAATCATGCCAGTAACTGTAATATTCAAGAAAACTGTTGGCGTATCCATTTTAAATGTTTTTAGCACAACATTTTCAACTATAAGGTCTATATAAATTAGTAAAAATGATACCATGACTGACAATATAATACATAATGGAATGTGTTTGCATTTTGTGGATTCAAAAGTAAACTTTTCTTTTTTGGGATCCATTTTAACGGGAAATTGATATCTCAAAATGACATCGTAAACAGTATTACTTAAAGTCCAGGCATTCCAAAATAATGGAGTGGCCATTTTAATTTTTTAAGGTTGATAATTTAGTGAAATATGGAATATGTTAATATGTTAATATGTTAGGCGGGTTGACTTACAAATGACTTTATGGCAGTAAGAATTCTTTTCTTTCTGTTCAGAGTTTTTCGCAATTTCGACAGAATAATTTGACAGATAGTCAAATTACATATTGCCATATATTCACTGTTTAAGTGTACGAGTTTGCATAATTTTAGACGCTTGTATTGTCAATAAATAATTTGTCAATGGGGAAATCTTGGTTGGAGGTAACAAATATTCTGGGCTTTCGCCGAACTATTGTTTAGCAAGTTTCAACTAAAATTTATTTTTATATCTGTTGCCATATGTGAAGTTTTAAAAGTCCCAATAACAAATAAAACTGACTCACGATCTGTTAAATCGCTAAGAGCTTCGTTTAGAAAATTCTTCAATGCAAAAGGATTTAGAAAAAACGAGATATTTGGCAATTAAGACAAAATTGGTTTTTGGCAAATTTACAACTTAGTTTCGGGCAAACTGTAGAAAAATTGATTTGCTGGTGCAGCAAATACTTTAGAAAAATATCATATGAGACAGTATATTTACTAAATATTTTATTATAAATTTGACCCAAGTACTGAGACAAAGTAGAACTACTGCATAATATAATGCCATAAACATTAATGGTTACAGAGTATCCCTGAATTTTCATTAAACTCTAGCGTGGTGAATTACACATGCCAACGATTTTGCAATAAACGATAAAATCTATAGATTGGAATCAATACGTTTCAAGTTTGAAATATTGGTAACTTTAAACTAGAGGATTAAACTGTACTTAAAAATCAATTTGTCATATTTTTTGCGAGTTTATTTCTTATTTCCAGCAACCATATTCAAAAAATTACGACAAATGGAAAAAAATATTTTAGAGTTTGAAATAATTAATATGACAAAACCATTGAATGCCAAATAAGCAAAATAACATTATATTTAAATTTGGATGTATTTTAACCAACACAGTTTAAAAAATAAAGCTTAGAACTTTGATGATTTCTGGTCGTAGTTTTTCGAATTGTCATGGCATTATTTTAGGATATTCTTATCCAATAATTTTGACAAATTTCGTTTCTACAGGATAAACGGTTTCGCTTTAAAATTAAAAGCACATTTATAAGATGCTTATTGATATGGCCCTCAAGAATTAGGTCTTTATAGTAAACAAATATTATTATTTAAACTAAATTTTAGGTTTTAAATTTTCTGAAACTTTTAGTTTTCAGAAAACATTATGTGTCCCTTTTTTGAATTTTAACAAAACTTGGTCTCTAAAGTCATCCCAATTTTATCCATCTTTTAGCTGGAACTCAGGATGATTCTCAATTCTGTTAAATAATATTATTAAATCCATCAAATCAACTATGTCATTTAATGCTTTAATATTTTTGCTTTATAAGGTACTATTGAAATTACCCAGGAAGTGAATTCTTCCAGTCAAACTGCCAGCTGCCTTCTTTTCCACTATCCAAACTATCTAGTTTCTTCAAATCTTCCGCATCCAATTCAAAGTCAAATATCTAGCCAAAATAAACACAAAACTACAGAATATATAAAGCATACACCTAAATATATATCGGGAAAATCTACCTGAAAATTTGTATTAATTCGGTTTTCCGTGACACTTTTTGCCAAAACCACAATGCCCTGCTGAGTCAAGAATTTAAGAAGAATTTGACCACAAGTTTTGCTGTATTTTCTGGCAATACATTCGACCACTGGATTATTCAGCAAGTTTGGCACTTTAACTTTTCTATAAACAATACATTATTTTACTTTAAATTAAAATATTAAATCAATATCACTATATCTTACTCTTCCACATCTTCTTGAGAAACAAGTTGCTTAGCAACGTAAAATGTTTTTCGCCCTGATGACCCCAATGCTGCAAAAGCTGTAACACTGATTGCATTCTTGGCACAAAAATCTCTCAAGATTTTTTTGGGATAATGAGCATTCAGCTCCACTTGCACATTTGCTGGTTTGATCCTAGCAACTTTACAAATTCTCTCAAGCTGTTCAACTGAACAGTTCGAAAGTCCGATTGATTTGGCTTTCCCAATTTCCACATGATACTCCATTGCTTTCCACGTTTGTTCCAGTGATGTTGATAGATCAAGTATGTATTGGCCGTTTGTATCTCGTTTTGCAGATTTCCCATCATTATCAACTTGTAAACCAGCTGGCTGATGAACCAGATAGAGGTCAACATAATCCAAATGCAAGTTTTGGAGTGATTTTTGCAGAAAATTGGATACTTGATCAGGATGATTCCCTTGTGGAGGTAGCTTTGTAACAATAAATAAATCATCTCTTGTTACTCTCTTGGAAGCTAACCATTTTTGAATAACAATTCCCAGAATATTTTCATTTTGATAACGGTAAGCAGTATCAAAATGCCTATAGCCACTTTCTAGAGAAGTGTCCAAGGCAGTCTCTAGTTCGGCTGCATTGTCGCACTGAAAAAATTTACAATAGTTTAACTTCAAGGATAAAATAATGAGTTTAAGCTAAATTGGTTACCTGCCACATTCCATATCCAATTATGGGCATTCGATGCCCATTTGAAAATTTAACAGATGTTGACATTGCACTGTGTAAAACTGCTGCTGGTTTACTTCTCAGAATATTCTTTAGAACGCGAGGAAGCATATTGGTGAACAAAATGGGTCTCAGTATGGAATTCGTCTGCAGCAAAATATATGATTGGTATTAAGTGATAACATGCCTTATCTTATCGCATTCCATAATTTCCTGATTAACCTAACGAATTTCATCACTTATATTTGAGTTGGATTTTTATTATGAATTTATGTCACAAAACAACAAAAGCATTGCGTAACACTTGATTAAACAACAATCAGAATTTTTTAATAAAAACAGGCTAATTTAATTTTACAGCAAAAATAGATAATTTCAATGACATGACAATATTTTAAAAATTGGACTTGGCTTAAATGTATAAACTTTGTATTCAATACAATAACTATTTTTAAAAAAACATAAGTGCAACGCAACGAGGCAATTAAATCAAAGTTATAAAGCAATAAATATGTTTACCTAATTTATATCACAAATTAAGGTCGTTAACCGATTAATTTTCGCTGCAATGAATATATTTTTGTATCCGTATGTTCAAAAGATATTCATACACGAAATTTAATTTTGAAAGAATTTGTCTAAAAAGTTGACTTGACTAAAAAATCATGCCATTTTATTTTCTTTCGCTGGTCATTTCATGAAATAACCAAGCCCATGATACTATCTAAAACAAACAATATATCATAGTTTTGTACTACCAAAAGGCTATACTCTTGTGCGTATTAATGTACATCTTGAAACCAGGTACGCCAAATCGTAATCAAATCGATGCTTTTTTGAAATTATTATGCATTGATTTGTTTTAGTTCTTAAGCATTCAAACATTTGTTTGCGTTTCCATTTTAATGTTTTGAACGTAGTTTGTAGCAATAAACTATTTTATTACAACCAAGTAAACGAATCCGTTCAACAAAATGAAGTCAAATATAATTTATTTATGGTGTAAACTATTATGTAAACTATAAATTTAATATAATAAATGTTGATTTCTTTGTTTAAGCCTTAAGTACAAAGATTTGCCTTTCTTAAAAATACGAAAATATTCCAGCAAAACGTTAAATTACATTGACCAAACAATTCGCAAAATCTATACTTCGAAGGAAATAGACTTAAAAAAGAATAAGGGCGCTTGATGTGTAATTAATAATAGCAGAACAATAATTTACTAGTGTATTCCATTCAAATTTAGTAAATGCATAGTAAAATGAAATTGGCTGCTGTGCTCTCATAATTTTCTTCCAGTATTTAGCTTGCATATTTTGTGTCAAACCATTTCTTTTCCATGCATGTAAAATTTCTTTGGAACATTCGTTACAAGAAATAGCAACAGGAATAGATTGAAAAAGCACAAAATAACCAACCACTGTAAGACCAAAAACTATCACATATATTTCTAAAGGGAATACATTCCAACCTGAGAAAATAATCCAGTTTCCAAATACATAAAAAATGATACCAGTTCCCATAAAAGCCATAGCAATATTCGCTATTACACGCATACCAATTTGGTTAATGCAGTGCAGCTCATGATATAAAAGTAAAAAAGCCATGTTCAGGTTTTGGCTCTTGATTATTTTTAAAGTGCTCAAATACATGTTACAAATAGTCATAGTTGGAATACACATAGATATATAAATTCTGGTAGCTTCTAAAGTAACCCATTGGTACAAAGTGTAAATCAAAATATGAACTACTGTCTCTATTATTAAAAACCTTGACGTAAAAGATAAATGAACCTTTATTATTTGATTCACTGGATCAAATCCCAAGACCACCATAGCAGGTACTAAAAGCACTCCAGTGAATAGAAGAACTATGGTAAGCAAAATCACAAGGAGCCCATTTATTTCTTCTGTTGCATTGTTATGGAAAGCTGCAAGTTATAAAAATTTAACATATACAGTAAGTTTTCATATTTAGTTTATTTTAAAACATTGAAAAAATTTTCAACTATTTGTTTGTATACCTTGGTTAATAAGTTTCCAAAGAGGTACTCCTTTTTCAACCCGTTGGTTCTGTGTCTCTAAAGCCAACATTCGTTTTTCATATTGAATAAGAGCATTAAAATGCTGTGTTGCAACTGTGTGACCTTTAGTTTGAATGATCATAACTAAAATTACACAGCGTGCGAGCAAACAAGCTAATGTAGTATTTAGAATAACTGAGACTGTAATTTTTATTGTTTGTAAGGCCTCATTTTTAACAATAAGGTATATGTGTAGCGACATCAATATCAGCATGATGGATAATACTGCAACAAATGGTAATTGCTTGCTTATTCTTGTTTCAAAAACAAATTGTTCTCTTTCGGGATACATTTTTGCTATGCATGGATATTTTAAAATTACGTCGTATACTGAATTGCTAAGTTCCCAAGCTTTCCAAAACAGTGGAGTGGCCATTTTCACCTCATAAAAGTTTTACAGTTGTTTGCTGGACACGACCTGAAATATTTCTATTAGACAAGGTCATTTCCTAAGTTGAGAGCCCGAAACTAATCAACTCAAAACATTTGCTTGGCTTTTCAAATTACAACCTATTAAAAAATCATTGAGCTTAAATGTTACTTTTTGATTAAAGTCGTTTACCAAAATTAGGTTTTCTGAATAACCAGACTTTTTTAATAATCGTAATTAACAAAACATAATACCTTGCCGACTTTACACAAAAGGAAACTCCAATTTGATGAAAATTGCAGAACTTCTACTATTAGAGCTAACTATACAAAGCAAAATGATGCAAAATGCTGTTCATTAGAATATGCTAGAAGGAAATTTTTAACTGTGAAAAAATAATAGTAATTGAAAACTGACATTGCAAATTTTACATTTGTATTAGTAAGTTTTAAACGAAACTTCAATGTTTGAAGACTGTCAAATAAGCATAAGTTACTGGTCGTGGAATAATTTGAGGTCAATCTAAAATAATTTCTAAACTTCATTCATTACAGTTGCTACGGGAAGTGATTGTTATTAAAAAAGATTAAAACGTAAATTGCACTGTTTTCCAAATTAATCATTCATTGAAAACGTGGTAAAATATAATGTGTAATCGTGATCGCTAATGGACTTGCAATATGACTTGTTATAACACTTTGTAAATTAGCTTGCTTGCTCTCTAGATTAAAATATGTCCGAAATTTGATGAATTCAATATTATTTTATCATGTGACGTTTAACTGACCTAACCTAAAATGTCAAAGTCATTGAATATTAAATTGCTTTGAATCTATTAGCTGGCAATTTCAATCATTTTTATGCCAATTGCCACGGAAATGAGCATTGACCTTCTGATAACTCTCAAATTTGATGTTTACAAAAAGGAACAATACATATTATCGTTCAATATGTATATGTAACACAAATCTATACAAGAAAATACTACGAATTTGATTTTTTTAAAATACATTTATATTGTTACATTTTTATTCATGGTTATAAAGGTTTTTAGAAATATGTTCATTGATATATATATTATATCATAATTATGTAATTCAAACTATTTTTAGCTTCTTTTAATAAACCAAAAGATTTTGAACCAAATTCTTAAGCACATATTTTTACCACTTACAATAAAACCTATGAAATTTATTTGATACACCAAACAAGCAAAGTACACCATTAAATTAGCCAGTAATAACGCTACTCCAAAACCATACATAAAAATACAAGTAAGTCCTACCGACGACCATAATAAACGTTTATCAGGTTCCTTCAAGCTGCCAACTTTCTTCATATGCACACTAGTAGCAATTCGTTTGTATTTGTTTATCTCGCCATGCTTATATGCTCGAACAAATTCTCCCGTTTCTCTCAATCTTTGCATTGTTTTAAACACCGTTTCTGAAAGGTATCCTACTAAACGTGCACTGATAAAATTGGGAAATGGATTATCACTACTTGTTTGAGAAACTTTGCACAAATACTTGTCTTCAACTACCCACGTGTCTTGTTTTAGCAATATACTAAGCCCTTCCCCAACTTGATTATTCAACCACGTCAAGTACAAAAAATTATTGTCTGTGACAAATTTAAGAAAAGAGGGTAATCCTGATTCGATATGCATTTTATATTCATACCCATTCCCGTCAAATACATCACCTAGATCTTTTCCGTAAAAGATTTGTGATGCCCTTGTGAGAATATCTTTTGGAAGAAGTACTAAAAATATGTCAATGGTTAACATTAAGGATGGCGGTACTTTAATTCGGTAGCCTTGACGAAAGAAATATTCTAAACTTGGAAAATTCCTGACACTTGACGCATCCGACGACAAATGACTTTGATACGATACTGATAAAACTACAATAGGTAATAACCAGAAATACATCACGTGTTTGGGAAATATATTGGGAATTTCTTTATCAATTATTGTACATAAGAGACATATTCCAATTAATATCTTTTGGTATATTAATCCGAAAATTAAAACTGAAAATACAAGTGGAATCCAAACAGAAGCTTGAATTACAGTAACAACACTGTAGTCAAAACTGGCTAAATCATCAGTAGTTGTGCAAGCTATAAGTTTTTCAAACTGGTGTATGGCAAACTCAAGCATCAAGTCTCGCTGGAGCATTTTTAAGTTTGGAATCTCAAGAAAAAAGTTTTCACCAACTGTGATTTTTAAAAACCAACGCGATTCTTGAAGGTCGTGTGAACTTAGGCTTTGTTCATTAGACACGAATGTTGTATTTAAAATGTGTTGCAACTGAGCAAAAACGAATAATTCTGAACCTCCAATCGTGCATACAGTTTGACCATCGTTTAGATTTCTTGGGACAACAAATCTATACGCTCTAAAGCATGTATCAATCTCATCCCAGGTAAAAACGGGAATTGTTAAGGGTAAACCGAAAGTAGGTTGACGTTGGTAGCCTTGGCTGTTGTGATGGAGGCCAAGTTTTTGAGCATTTTTGTAAGAATTGTTGCCACTGTAAATATGGAACTTGGTATCACAGAAATAACAGAAGATTGCGATCGTTTCTAGAGTATCATCAAAAAATGTAAGGGGAGCGTTGAAAGGTGGAACATTTGGTAAAAGAAAGAGATTGTTGAATCCATTTAAAATATTTTGAGACTGTTTACCGCCTCTGAGTAAAATAAGAAAGGATGCCTCGTTGCTATCAGAATAACCAGAATTTAGGATAGTAGATATTGTGTCTGTAAACGATTTTGTCCAAAGATAAAACAGAATACATTTTGTAGCATATCGTTTAGAAATTAGTTTGACGTATCCATTTGAATTCAGTATTTCACCACTATTTAGAATCTGTTTTGTGTAGACTAATGAGAAATTTGTTGTTTGAAAGAATGTGTATGTAGTTAATTCCTGACTTTTGATGTTCGGCTTTTGCCAGTTGGAAACTGTATCAGCTTTATCCAAAGAAATGGATTTGACAACGTTAATTAGGCAGTTTTCTGTTGTTTTAAATGGGAGATTGAGTGTTGTTGAGTAGCTGCATATTTGTGTAAAAAGTGCAATTACGAATGTTAAAACTAACTGCATATTTGTTAGACAAAACGAAGTAATAAAACGATGACGGGGAAAGTTTTCGTAATATTTACCGAGGCGTTTTCTCATAACTTCAACAGACGAGTTCAAGTATGTAATGTTTTTAAAACTTGTGTAAATATTTGATGTAGAAAGCGATTAAATTAATTGTGGTTTTGTTATGTCAAATATTGGTTGCAATATATTTCAAAAGAACAATGTAATCGAGACAAAAAAGGTGAGATCTGGACAACATGTTTTCCTCAGAAGGTATTTACTAATTATTTAACGTCCGTATTATTTATATAAATAATGTTTCAATTTTTAAATGTTGTTTTACAGATTTGGTGAATAAGTGGCACTGAATTGTCTCTTAACCTAAACTTATTAACAAATCTTACGTTTTTCCCAATATTTGGAATAGCGGAATATAGTATTTACCGGATGTACAATTTTTTCATTTGTTAAGTTTAAAGACAATTTTCTGCGACTAGACTGTACATAATAAATATATTAAATAAACTACACGTCTTACTGTCTATTGTATGGTGCTTCTATCGGAGTGGTTAATTTAGTCAAAGGTGGTAATTAAATTGGTTTGATAAGTAGCTACAAGGTACTTCACACGTGTCCCTTATTAAATAGACAAATAGTAAATGAAATAATTAGGCTGCAAATCCTACAGCACATCACTTCAATTAAAGTAGATATTTTAGCGAAGTTTGATAAATGAATTTGTTGGATAATGGATAAGTTGCTTTAAGGTACTTAGCACGTGTCACTTATAAAATAAAGGATGTTTAAACATAATGGAGAAAAATTCGAATTTCAGCTTTTTAAAACTTATTAACACCTGTTGACCAAAAGTAAGTAAGTTTTGTTTTATTTAAAAATTATATTATCCAATGTACACCCGAAAACGTCATTTGTGTTTCAAATGAATATAGCAGTCAAAACAAAAAGAAGGTAAAATATATATTTTCCTGTATTTACAAAGAGATAATCACATGTAACAAATGAAGTTAGCTAAATAAAAAACCGAGAAGTGAGCCGTTGTTGTTGTTACCACAGCTGGGTATGAGTAATATTACAGCTCGGTATTTGTGAAAAGGTGTAACGACAAATTTTTTACAGTAATCTGACAAAATCTAAATTTTTATTTTTGTGCAGACTCTGATATGAAATCTCGGCACAAAAATGTTCACCCTTATCACAAGTTGTAGAATGGGGCGAAGTAAAATATCATATTAGACGATACAATATTAACGTATTATTATCATACAATATTATTATACAATATTAGACCCAAGAATTTGTTTCAAATAAGTTTTGTCAATTTTGCCAAAACTGCATGGATCCATAAAAATGAAAAAAGTTTAATCAGTTCTAAAGTTCTTTGGCATTTTAAATTTTCCCGTTTTTAGACAACAGGTAACCAAAACTACAAACAATGTAGTCACTTGGGTCGGATCAAATTGGTGATTGAATAGCCGCTCGTCTGTCCAGATATTAATTAGTACCGTTATTCATGTCTTACACAAGCACATCTATACTGTGCACACCTCATGTCAAATTAGGCAGCATTGCCAATTGATCTTTTATTCACACTTTGCCTGCTAATAAAGTCATAGCTAAAAGCAGCTCTTGTCTTCTGTCGCGTTTCATGCTAAAGTAACCTCACCACATCACTCATCAACATACTTTACAAAAACAATTTATCAAACTTTAAAAATCCAATATCAAGGAAATTTGTAAGAATTTATATCCCACGATTCTTGTATTTTAACTCCCAATAATAACTATTTTCACATATTCTGAAGTTTCAAAATAAGCTTCAAACTTTTTCACCAATATTCTAAAGTATCCCTTATTATAAAAACAATTTTACTAAACCAAGTGCTAAGAGTTGATTGAATAATAAAATGTAAAGCAATCACTAGAAAGTGCTATTCATAAGACTACAATATAGAATTTTAATTAAAACCAGCTAAGTTATTAAGAAAAATACTTTAATGTTATTGATAGTTATATAAATGCAATATAATATGTATGGTAAAAATATTTGTAAACGTGGTCACCGGTAGGCTTAGATCGACATTAGTTCACACATTCCCTTTTTATTATCCTATCCATTTTCAGACATATTTATCAAAATAATAAAGGTTTAGCTTCAGCTGTTGTCTAAGTCGCATGTCTTTTGTCAAATTTACGAATTCATATACACAACTACCAAGACAGTTTTTTTAATAACAGGATGTTGAAATAAATTAAATTTTAAAATCTATTTTGGTGATGGTCGAACAAAACATCGTAAATATTTTCTTCAGAGTGGCATTACTGTTTTTCTCAATTTGTTTTCTTACTTTTAACGACGAACATGCTTCACCTTAAAATGTATTCGATAGCGTTAGAAAAGAAGTATGCACAACTTAGAACAAATGGATGTAAGAAAGTGTCTTAAGCTGGCAACCTATATAAGAAGTTCTGTTAATATTTTAAAGTAATTTTGATAACCATGTAATAAAGCTGCAAAACACATTTATAATAACAACAATGACGATGATTCAACCATAAATGCTATTAAGTAGTTATCTGTAAACTGTGTAGCCTAGTGTAATATGTGCACTGTATTTTACAGAAAAGCTAATTGGTTACCGGTCCCTTTTTCCTGATATCGGATGTTTGTAAAAATTTACATAAACAATATGAGTGCACAGACTAAAGCAAATACGATTTATGCATTGTATCCTTTGGTAATACAATTGCTTGTGTGTGCTTTAAGAAGGAATTGCATCCTGAGCACGAAGCTCGACACGTAAGGTTTTCAAACGTCTGCTGTTGGTTTACGCGTCAAAGACTCTATGTATTTACCCTACTACCACCACCACCATCGCCACGCCGGTTTTAAACGTTTCAAAAAATGTGATCAATCCATTTTGTAAGGATATCCTGTGGTAACTTTTATAGTATGCTTTAATGGCTATTCACCAGTCTTTACTGGATGTCTGTAAGTTGGATGGTTTTTGTTTTGATTCATTTTCACTGAGAAGCTATTTTACCTGTTAATTGGTCAACTTTGAAGGGAATCAGATATTTT